>NMRB01000274.1:404188-460433 GCA_002633025.1 Notospermus geniculatus
TGGGCAAAAAACGGCAAAAAGAGGTCTTGTGCCCCCCTGAGAGGCTTCTGCCCCCCCCCCCGGACCAAAAAGTTAAATACGGCCCTGGAAAGGGGCTGTTCACTTTAAAGCTGTATTTCATTTTTCCGTATTCCATTTTTCCATTTTTCCGAAATACATACTTAAGCTGTCATTTTACCATAATTCTGCTTGGCCTAAGAGTGTAGGACCTACGCCTAAGTCCAGTCGTCGATTTCAGGCAGGTGGACAGAAAGGGGTCCTGACCACCAGGCCAAGCAGAACAATTTTTACGTCTATTTGGTAAGATAAAGGCTTAAAAAACGGCCCCTTATGGAGACAACGTATTATATCATTTTGTGTGTCATTCTTCCTGCTTTATTTTTTGGATATTCTCCCTCCACAGTACTCAAATGATGAAATGTTGGCCTCATGATTAATTATTTTTCTCATGATTAATTATTTTTCATAGGCCTAGGTCTAATTTTTCAACATGGGTCTATTATGGTGCCAAATTTTGTCACTTGGAGGTAGGTTTTGCATTCGTCGAGGTGTATTTTTATGCTTGACTGTCTATTTAGGCCACATGGTTAAGGCAACTCCTCCTTAGTCTTTTTGTTTTGGCCTTGCTTGGCCAAGGCTCAAAACTGGCTCATTCACCGAAGTTACTGAATAACATTCTCTGTCGCATGAAACAGGAACCAACTAAGCAAGATAGAGATTTTATTGCAATGAACCTTTGTAAGGAGTATCCTTTACTTCTTTGTCTGAGGACATTCCGCATAGTGCATTGAGTTATCCTTTGAGAAGAAGGCCAAATGGTTATGTACATGTCCAGCCCACAACCAACTGCATTTTAGCTTGTGGTGTGCATGTACATATAAGTGCCGTAGCCGCCATGTATTGTGGCTGTGCTGTGCCTACATGAAGTGCCAGTTGAATGAAATGGTTATGTTATCTTCATTAATTTCCCTTCCTTTCCTGCATACGAAACACCTGGGTACCTATGGTAAAAATACGGCCATGTAGGATTCGCGGAATCAGCAGATCTGGCGGATTTAGCGGATTCTGTGGAAAATTGAATAAAATTTGATAATAAATGGAAGCTAATTTAGGAATAATATAATTTTTCAAGTGTTCTATATGCTGCACACAGGTTATAAAGGAAAAGCCGCAACAGCGTCGTGAATGGCAACTGGCCGAACTATTCCTGCAGATCATTTTTGTTTCCCTATTTGGATTACCAACTGTGAAAGGTATTTTCGCGGTCCTTTATAATCTGTGGGGCACAACACATGAAAAATTATAAAACATAACTTAATTAGTTTCCATTCACCATTGAATTTTATTCAATTTTGTAAAGAATCCGCTAAATCCGCCAGATCTGCTGATTCCGCTAATTCTACATGACCTAAAAATACATGTGTTGATGCAACTCGAAGGGTGATGAAGAATCTACTGAGTCATGAAATTAGCCTAAAGGCGCCTCTCCACTGGCAAGTTTTCTTGCACAAATTTGGCTCACAATGGGCAATTCACCATTATTTGTTCCTCACGGTTTACGCTGCGACCAATAACACAAACAATTTCTCGCAGTTGAATTGCTTATAGAGAGCCAACTTGCGCAAGAACACTTGCACGTGGAGAGGCACCTTAAGGCTCAACATGACCGGCACAAAGGGGAAAATGGCATTTGGCGGCAATACCAAGCTGATAAAGACAGTAGTCACACACCACATGGTAGTTAGGGCTGTACTGTGGTGACATCTGACGTCACCCGAGACTTTCGAATATGTATGGACACAGTTTATTCCTCCATGATACCACATACCGTGTTACAAGGTATGCATTGCCACTCTTTTTCCCGGTACCTCACACAAATGTTGATTACCAAGTGGCTGGAAGGTTTATCATTCAAGATGAAACAATGGAATCCATCACAGAGGCCCTCAACATGTTGGTCACCAAGTCATGCAATGACCGACAATCACACTGTGTGATGCTATTCTTACAGAATCGAATGGATAGCGGTCGTCAAAGAAGTCACTACCACAAACTAATGTGTGCGCGTATCATGGAGAAAATTGCAATATCACACGAGGAGCCGTCCATCCAAACAGACATCACGAGACAACAAGAAAATCATGCTTCTGTCATGTCTGTAACTGAAACACCAACATGGTCAGAACTGGTACCGCAAGGCACACAGGCCTACAGACAACTTCGGTGGATTCCTATATACCACAGACAGGCTATGATTGTGTCAACATCTGCTACATCTTCTGGATCTCCAGAACGCACGCCGCTTCATCATCCACACCACAACATCTTCAACAAGGCATGTCCTTGTATAACAATGACACATTCCAAATAATCCCAGTTGGCTCCACCAATCACCTTACGGGTCCAAAGAAGTCACGTCGAAGAAAAAACCACCTTATAGATCTAAGATATCTCGATATGGAGAACCCGACGGTGAGGCGACACTCTTTGCTGTAATGTACAGGAGCCCTGATTGCCCCGAGACCATGAACACAGCTTTGAATAATGAAATAAAGGACACTTTACAAGGGATTTGGAAGGTGACGAGAGTTGTAGCTGGAGACTTCAACTTCCCGGAAATTCAGTGAGGATACACACACCAGATGGAGCCGGATGCCCAATATTGTAGACGGGTCGGAAAATGTTGCGACTCAATTAATGTCCAATACGTCATCGACCAATATGGGAGGGGGTGTGGCATGTCATATCAGGATTGCCAGGAGATACACATGACAAAACTGCAGCTGAATGGTGCATGCAGCTCAGGACATTTTTGGACAACCTGCCGGAGGAATTACGTGATCTTGGGTGACCCAGCCTATATCGCAATCTACATCCCCAGGTTTTACACTAATTTACAGGAAATGATCTGGAGCCAGCATAACTGGAATTCAACGATGCATGCACTCGTCTGCACCAAATCGCTGCATAGAATTGGCGCAACGGAACTGAAGTGGCAGCTGAACCAAATGAAAGAAAACAGATATCCCGCCAAGAATGGACCACTGTTTGCTTTCTAATGCACCACTGCGACATATGTTCTTCACAATCTGTAGGCCTATGCCACCTTCTTTGCCTAAATGCGCTTGATTAAGCCCTCAAGACCAGGATCCATATTCATTAACGTACTTAAGTCAAAGTATGATACTTATATTTTGTGTTGAACCAAGGATAAGTGTAACACTTAGACTTAAGTTGTTTTATGAATATGGGTCACAGACATTTATTCAATGGAAATGTCGCTGTCATCATCTGGCAGGACAAAAAGCCGATTTACTTTGTCACAACTACCTACATCTCTGCCCCTCCAGAAAATGTTCTCAGGTATAATGCAGTTGAGCACAGGACACCAGTTCCTTGTCCTAAAGCTGTCCCGGCCCACAACTTCAACATGGGAGAACAGACAAAAATGATCAAATGACCAAGTTACAGAAGTGCCGACGTCATTACAAATGGCCAAGATGGCTTGTGACGAAGTTTTTCATGTGGACAGCCTACAATATATACGTCCAGGTGGGATATTTTACCAGAAAGACTACAAAAATGTCTGCTAACCCAAATAGCAGAGATTCATACCAAGGAGAAGAGTATAGTGGACATCATGAGATAACTTTCAATTCTATAATAAATCAAGGAGAAAATGCTAATGATAGATTCAAAGATTGTGCTGAACAAGAAGCGAATGGCGTAGTTTCTCAGGGGGAGACGGTCTGCAGAGAAACTAAATAATTTCATTTTTTTATCCATACTATTTTTGCTACAGGCCCTAACTTTCAATTTGAGATACCCACGGGTCTGGCTCCAACGGCACCAGCAGTTCCTTCACCATCTACAGACACCTACACCGCCACCACAGAGGTCACCATCACAACCTCCATGGTCACATACACTGCCACCACGACCACAGAGGTCCACTCCCCACGTCTACGGTTACCTACACCGCCACAACAAAGGTCAACCTCCCCACCTCCCCACTCACCTACACCACTACCACAGAGGTCACCCTCCCCACCTCCAAGGTCATCTACACCGCCACCACAGAGGTCACCCTCCCCACCTCCATGGTCACCTACACTACTACCACAGAGGTCACCCTCCCCACCTCCACGGTCATCTACACCGCCACCACAGAGGTCACCCTCCCCACCTCCTCGGTCACCCGACCTACACTGCTACCACAGAGGTCACCCTCCCCACTTCCACAGTCATCTACACCGCTACCACAGAGGTCACCCTCCCCACTTCCACGGTCACTTACACCGCCACCACCGAGGTCACCCTCTTCACCTCAACAGTCACGTACATTGCTACCACAGAGGTCACCCTCCCAAACTCCATGGTCACCTAGACCACCACCACAGAGGTCACCCTCCCCCTCCACGGTCACCAACACTGCAACCACCGAGTTCACCCATGGCATCGCCACGGTCATCAAGATCCATAAAGATACCAGAGGAGAAGGTGAGCAAATGTCAATGCCAAAAGTTGGCTTTTCAAGGTTGTGAAGTGGCTGTTTTTCTAGATTCTATGGATTTTGCTTGCATGTCCTCTGTATTGCAGAAATGAGACCACACTGGTGTAGGAATTGGTTTAATCCTGCACAGAGGCTGTTAGTCAAATTTACGGACTACATTGACGTATTTTGAACCGTCTGGGAAACACCATCAGTTATGATGAGGTCAAGGCATAAAACATGTAAAAGAGTGAGTTCGCTTTTTCAGCAGAAGCAAATGAATGAGATGCTCCTGAAGGTATGGATCTACAACTGTCCCTTGAAACTGGGCTCGCATGGGATAACTATGATGTGAACATGGATACCATTGATGGAAAAGGCACAATTCACGCCACTGAGAGGATATGCTACCAGAACATAATGATGCCACAACTACCGATGAACCTGTCAATGTAAGGCCAGCTACTCACATGGAGGAGAAAAGACGGCAATTTGATGGGAAGGAACGTGAAATACCGGTAGACCCGTAACTACAAGCAGATGAAGAAGGCTAAGTTTGATCTATCCGTACAGAATGAAAACCAGGAGATGGAGAAAGCTGTTCCTCTTCACACACTTGATTTGTACTGGTAGCTCCATGCTGAACTTGGCGGCCCTTGCCACTTTTTCCTCGATTTTACTCCCAGTTTGTCCATGATAGGAGCTGCTCCTACAAAGAGTGTGGCACGCTGATCCAATATTAGCCCCTCGAACCAAAGATGACGTTGTCTGTGAAAAACTGAAAAGAAGCATGAACGTGCCTAATGAAAACTGCTCAAGAATATGGAATCGTGACGTATGACCTAGCTGTTGCTCTCAAGGCATATTTGATTCACGCACCAGATGCTCCGTTGTTTGATAAGCTCCTTATCATGATTGGGAACTTTCTTTTGGAACTTGCCTTCTATGGGGACATTTCACACTGACAAGGGGTCAAATTTCGAATCTAAGATAGTAAAAGAAGTTTGCGAGATTCTAGGGATTCAGAAAACAAGCACGACCCCATACCACCCTCAATCCGATGGGATGATTGAAAGACAGAACAGGACCCTATTGGCATCGTTAGCGATGATGATAAAAAGAAATCAGACAGATTGGGACGAGCAGCTGCCCTTCGCCATGTTAGCCTACCGGACGGCTTTGCGTGAGACCACGAAGCAAACCCCATACTTCATGTGTTTCGGACATGAGGTAAATTTGCCAATTGACGTCGTGTTCAGATCGCCCAATACGGCCGAGATCGATAACCCGGACGTTGAACCTGAGGACAACGCATCAGAATATGCCGCAGATTTACGACAGAAATTCGAAGATGCGTTTCATAGGGCACGAGAGAACATACGAGGACAACATAAGCGACAGAAGAGGTCATATGATCAGCGAAAGCACACGGCGGGTTTCTTAACGTGGGAGACTGTGTGGTTATACAATCCCAGAAGGAAAAAGGGAATCACAACGAAGCTTTCTTGTAACTGGACTGGGCCATTCATGATCGTGAAGCGGCTTTCAGATACTGTATACCGCATTCAGACAAATAAAGCATCAAAACCAAAAGTCGTTCACTACGATAGTTGTATCTCGAGACAAATGTAAAATCGTGGGAAGTCGCGACTACGGTTCCGGAAGTGGTTGACGTAATTTCGGGGGATGGAAGTGGTTGTGACGATCAGAACGCCGAGCTGGGACCCACATCAAATGAAAGACCGAAACGCAAAATGAAGCCACCACAGAGACCTATTGAAATGTGAAACAAAGCTTATGACTCATGATGTTGCAATGATAATAAGCAAGAAGTCAATCTCCAGAATTCACGAATTTTCGACCCCAACCGGGGTCTTTTTCAAGTGGAACTTTACAATCTGAAACTCTAGAAAAGACTCATGATGTTGCACACGTATAACTTTCAATGTTCTTTATTCTTTTTAAAAATGACATTCTCCCATCGAAGATTCGTATGCTGCCTAAAGTGTACGCAACAATTCAAGAATACAGACTCACTCCGCGTCCATAGAAGCCGGTGCCGGGGGGAGGTCCGTGAGGAACAGTGCCCGTATCGTTGCGGAAAAACGTTTTCGATGTCTAAGCTAGCGATACAACACGCTATGGGTGAGTGCCGAACAGTAAAGATTCCAAAAGACAAGTCGATAGAGGTAAAAAAGAGAGTACGCCCGAGACTATGTCGGTAGAGCAGAGAAATCTACTGAAGGAGGTGTTTGGAAATGACATTTTCTCTGATGGGGAACCCGCCACTCCCACCAGGGATGAACTGGAAGACAGATTTGCGTATTTAGATAAGGTGTCAGACATAAGTGATACTGAGACTGAAAATTCGCTAGGGTCATTCGGAGCGCCGAGTTTCAGTAACGGGGAAGAAATGGCAGCGATTCTGATGGAACGAGATTACGGGCTCGGGACGTACGAACCGGAGGATAAGAAAGGAGAGGAAAACGAAAGGAGGAAGGAAGAGAAAGACAGGAATGAAGAAATGAGAGCGAAAGATACCAGTGCGGAAAAAAGAGTGAAGGACAATAAGAATGCGGAAATAAGAGCGAAGGACAACAAGAGTGCAGAAATAAGATTGAACGACAACAAGAGTGTGGAAATAAGAGTAAAGGACAATACGAGTGCGGAAATAAGAAAGAAAAAAAGGAATGAAGAAACAAGAGTGAAAAATAAGAGTGCAGAAATAAGAGTGAAGGAGGACAACAAGAGTGCGGAAATAAGATTGAAGGACAATAAGAGTGCCGATATGAGAGAGAAGAACAAGAGTGAAGAAATGAATGAAGTAAATGAGAACGGGAAGGTGAAAGAAGGTGATGGAGAGGAAGAAATGAAGGCGGAAGAAAGTAGTATACTGAAAGGAAACACGAATGCAGCAGTGAGGAGAAGGAAGATAGCCGCCTAGAGTTGAAGAAGGTGCGATTTATGAACACGGTAGAAACTACTAGCTCGGATGAACACGTACCGTTCAAGTTAATTCCCCTCGAGACCATGACGACATCAAAACCCGTGGATCCGCGTATCACAAAGAGAAGTTGCCGAGGATCTATATACTTCACGGGTTCGAAACCACCGACTAGGTCCATGGATGAGATGGTCTCTTGGGAGTTTGTGAAGGTGGAGTCGATCGTCAAGCCAGATGGGACTGTGATCACGATTACTAAAACGCGGAAGTATGGACGTGGCGGAGCGAAAACCGAGTAGGACGGCGGGAACGATGAATTTAAGCACGCTAAGCGAGCCTGCAGATCGTGTCGCGAACCGGGTTTTAAAGAGCATCATGAAAAAAAGGGGGGATTGCCTCACGGATATGGATTGAATGGTCACTTTGTGGTGTTAAGTTGTTCGTGGAATACTTGTTTTTCTTACGTTATTCAAGATCAGAAACGCACTTTTTGGTTCCTTTGATCTCGATTGTTTCGGTGGATTTCTGGTCCATAATGCGCCTATCGTATTGTCGATACGTACGTGCACGTTATATTATCTATCGGATATAGGCCCTAGTGTTCATGATGTTGTGTTCAATGGAATTGCACGTTAAATTACCTATCGGATATAGTGTTCATGATGTTGTGTTCAATGGAATTGCACGTTAAATTATCCATCGGATATAGTGTTCATGAAATTGTGTTCAATGGAGTTGCACGTTGAGAGTTTGATTATCCGACGGGTGAGCGTACGGGACGTTATGTACGGCTGTGCGTCATTCGATTAGTGTTTCGTGTTTACCAGTTATCCGTCGGTTCGACTTATGAGGATGTATCTATTAGTGAAACGTTATCTCCGTGTCGGGCATCGAACGCCACACGCATATAAGTTCGTACCAGTTTAATGCTATGCAAATAACAGAGAATCTGCGAGTCTACGTTGCGTAGGAAAGATGTAACTTTTAAGAGAATCAAGAGACAATGGAGACACCCGGTGACAGTAATGAAGATATAGACGATAAAGCGCCACCTACCTGGAGTTTCTTCAGACTTTCGGCGATGACCCACTGTCATGACTTTAACCTGGTTTTACCCTACTTACAAACTGGCCTTAGGGCAAAATAAAGACCCCCCCCCCCCCCGGATACTCCTTCTGAATTAAATGAAGAATTTAGAAGGATGAAGAGTGAACCTTTTTTCTCTAAACTTGATTACAGAATTACAGACAAGGAAGTCTTGAGGGCTGTCAGAGATTTAAAGAATGGCAAAGCGGTGGGGCCAGACCGTATTAGTAATGAGATGGTTAAAGCATCTGTTCCGTTTTTAACTAACTGCTATGTAAGGTTGTTTAATAATATATTATCAACTGGGTGCTATCCAAAACAATGGTCCCATGGATATATCTCTAATATTTTCAAAGACGGAAATCCGTCGGATCCCGGTAATTACCGTGGAATCACTGTCAATAGCTGCCTGTCAAAGGTGTTCAGTTCAATTCTAAATAACAGGCTTGAAGATTACCTTACTGAAAATAGAGTAATGAATCCCTATCAAATTGGCTTTAGGAAAAAAGCACGTACTTCGGACCATATGTTTATCATTAGGACCCTGTATGATAAATATGTTAAAAAGCTTAAGAAACCCTTGTATACATGCTTTATCGACTTCAAGAAAGCTTATGACAGTGTGTGGCATTTTGGCCTTCTGTACAAGTTATTGAAATGTAATGTCAGAGGGAACAAATACGAGTTAAATGATATTCTAATCATGCCTATCTGACTAAGAGGTGTCATATTTCTATCTATTGGTAATACATTTATAGCGTCTAAAACGGACGAGGAAAAAGTTAGCAGTACATGCACACTTGAGTTTGTAATAGAAGTCCATATACATTGTAATAGGAGTTAACGTAGGATCTCAAATAAATACCAATTATGGGCACTTCGGGTGGTCGGATTTGAAGGGACTTTTTATGAGATGTTTGGAGGGGTATACTAAACCATATAAAGCAAAAAAAATTCTGTTGCAATTTGTTCTGGGTCAAATCATACTTTTCCTGGACTATTACTGTATGCAGACGACTTGGTATTATTTTCTTTGTCACCTGAAAGTTTACAAAGATCCATCAATAGTTTAGGAGAATATTGCCAGAAATGGAACCTTAAAATTAATATTCAAAAGACGAAGGTCTTAAAATAAAGAGAGCAGTAAAGAGAGCAGGCGTTTCTTTCTCAATGGGGAAGAAATTGAAAAAACAAGCCATTACAAATACTTGGGGGTGTTGTTTAGTGCCTCTGGGTCATTCACTCAGGCAGAACAGAATCTGGCACTGAGGGCAAAGAAAGCTCTTTATAAACTTAAGTCTTGTATTGGAAATGATATAAGCCCTCATATTAGCTTAAAGCTTTTTGATCAGCTTATCAAGCCTATTCTATTGTATGGATCTGAAATTTGGGGTAATGTAAAACTCAAAAAGAATACCCTTGAGAAGCTCCTAGTATCAAGTTATTGTGAAAAGGTACATCTGTCTTTTTGTAAATACCGTAGAGTCGGTTCTATAACATCAATGCACTATATGCCGAAGTGCCGCCCCCAGTTCATTATTATGTCAAACCACGGTTTCCCGCCTGCATTGATTGACCAATGAATGGCGCGCACGAGAAGGCCTGGTCAGTTTCTTGCGAATAAGACATGAGGTGGTGGGATATCACTGGGCCTATGTTGTCAGTCAAATGCCGCAGTCAACTTGTATCAAGAATGCACCCACGTGCGCAAAATCCAAAGCTTTTGTCAACCACTGACAACAGAGCCGTGGAATTCTTGCATGCATGGTGAAATGGATCTCTATTCCATGAAACCACAATCCGTAAATAGCGCCTAGCACTGAGGGCCTATTCAAATCCCCGTTACGAATGTCAGTCTTGACCAACATGTGACCACTACGTAGTAAAATGGGCGTTGCTAATCTTGAATTATGGATTGATGTTAGGCTGGGTTTACATAGAGCCACACGAAACACGATCACTCGACACGGTACGTTGACATACGCGTGTGTTGATGAACTGACAATGGATTTTCCAATCTGCCGTTTACATTCGTCTATACGCATGGGGTGAGGAGTATATAAACGTTTTGAAGAGAACGAGCATGCTCGTTCTTTCAGGCGTGTGCTGACTTCGTGGGAAGATCTTGCGTTGTTTCGAAGTACAGAGATGGGCATTTTAGGATGTTTCCTCATCAAATATCACATCTTTTCTTATTTGCATCACGAAATGCATGATACCTAATGAAAATAATGCCAAAATTCGAGGCATCGTGTCAAATGACAGACACACGATGAAGGCCTATGTAAACCGCCGTGTTGGCGTGTCGTAATATCTATGCGTACCGTAGCGTGTCTTCCGTGTATCGACACGCTCTATGTAAACCCAGCCTTATAGAACCGACTCTACGGTTTATCCTGGGTGTCAACAAAAGGTCCAGCAATATTGCTGTGAGGGGGGAACTTGGTCGTTTCCCTCTCGGAGTTAATATAATTGTTAACATGTTTTCCTTTCTCGATCATGTGAAAGATTCTTCCAATGTCTTGTTAACTAATGCCCTTGATACATCCATTGATATAGCAAAAACTGGAGGTGTTTCATGGTACTCATCTGTTTGTGATGTAAGTAAATCACTTGGGATTGAAAATGAAGTGTATGATGCACGGTGTACTAAGAGTAAATTGGTTGAAAGATTTCATGAATGTTGGAAGAAGGACATGTGTGTAGGAAATGTCAATGAGGGAAAACTCTCACTGTATAAAAGACTCAAAGGAAACTTTGTATTTGAGCAGTACCTCAATGATGTTAGAAACTTTCATGATAGACAAGCCCTTTCAAGACTAAGAGTAAGCAATCACTGCCTGGAAATTGAAAAAGGCAGACACCAAAAACCCATTGTAGATAGAAATGTACGTTTTTGTAATTTTTGTAAATCAGAAGACAGAGAGTTAATTGGTGATGAGATCCATTTCATGTTGAAGTGTCCGGAACTGACGAAGGAAAGAGAAAGTATGTTTCATAAGTTGGAACTATCCCAGAGAATTTTAGATCTTCCAGATGTAGAAAAAGTCATATTCCTACTAACCTCTGAAGGAGCACTGATTAGGGAGGTGGCCAGATTTGTCAACTTTAAGATTAAGAGAGGAGTTCCTGGTCATTAGACGCTTCAACATGTTATGGTTTTCTGATCTGATATTCACTATCTGCCTCCTTATAATAATTTTCATTTACAACAATCACTTTCCGTTCACTCTAGCAGGCAGGGTACATTCCTCAGACAGATCCCTGTCTGTTTCCTACTCTTTCCTTTCTTCTCTACATACAACTATCAGCACCCCTTTATTGTACTCAACTGCACAAGTTTATTGTAATTTCCACCAATTAAATATGTAAAATTTAACGGTGACAATAAACAATTTTTGAATTTTAATTTGAATTTACATCACCGTCACGGTACGAATAATCATTCTCCACGCACTATTCCCACCGTGACGGTGTAAATAAGAGCTATTCCTGCACTATTCACACCGTCACGGTACGAATAAGAACCGGCGGCGCACTATTCACACCGTCACGGTACGAATAAGAACCGACGGCGCACTATTCACACCGTCACGGTACGAATAAGATTTGGTTTGGCGTTATTTGCACCGTCACGGTACGAATAGCCCCGGCCTTTCAAAAATTTAGTACTCGTAGACCGCACATGCGAATCCTATGAAATTTTAACATCAGATTCAATTACACCTGAAATTACCAGAAAAATTTAGTTCATCTCACGACTGCATAAGGGGCACAGTCCGCGTGAGCTACTGCGAAACTAATGTATTAGGCCAGCCCTGCATACCACGATATATAAATACACAGAGCACACCTGGATGACCTAATTTCTGTCCGCAGTGAAGTATACCTGACTGCGGACAAGATTTTGCAGTAACTCATGCGGTGTGTGTCCCTAATGTGCGTGGGCCCGTCTGCTCAGTACTGGAGCATGTACATGTTCGTGACCAACCCAGTCCACAGAAACTTGAGGCGTGCACAACAAACAAATGACCTTGAAGGCTACTCCACCAGTGTAGCTTTTGTATCAGTTAATGAATGCGAGATCTAGTTTTCTTGCAGGCACTACACGCTCAACATTTACGAAGACTGTTAATTGACTTGGCGTTGGTTGCGTTTTAGGACATGAGTGTGGATACAGCTTGTCTTACTACATGACCGAACCATAACCAACGCTCTGGTTATTGAGAAGCAGGCGGCAAGGGATGCGTGGATGGAGAGATAGTTCTCCATTCACAAAAACCTATCACACTGATGAAACGTCTGATCCAGATGTTTTCGAAGCCTGGGGAGTTAGTTTACTGCCCTTGCACTGAACAGGTACAGGTAGGCCTATTTAAGACTTCAGACATGGGCTTTTTCACTAGCAGACAGACAAAGACGGACAAACAAGAACTATTCCAGGGCAGCAATTGACTTGAAACTAGGGCAGACTGTAATTCGAGATGCCGCATCGCCAATGAGAGGAATTGTTGAGTGATTCGTGCCGAAAATGCATCTTGCACATTGGAATTGCAGGAGAAACGGTCCAGGACAGTTTGCTCATCGCTATGGTTTTAAAGGGACTACCAGAGAAATACAAGCCGTTTTATGACCAGTAGTTATGGCCCGAACGGATAAGAAGCAAACATTCACGGAATTCAAAGCAGCACTTCGAAGTTTCGAAGACACGGAAAGAGCTAGATCAGCAGCGTGTGGCGAGGACTCTGAAGCAAGTGTCATACGGTGTGCCACGTTCGTTTCATCCAAGATCAGGATTGAACTTCACGTTTACACGTGTTGTCAAACTGGACACGTTTCTCGAAAGTGCCCAAATACGGAAAAATCAAATTCGAAGGCGGTGCTGGTTCGCCTACACACAATGAGAATACGTGCAGGAAAAGAAAAAGGAAAAGGAGGGTAACGGTATTAATGACAAAGTTAAACACGTCACAACAGACACAGAGGAACAACATGTCCAAGATCCAGGTGATGCACACTCTTTTCCTTTGCATTTCAAGCAGTCGGCAGCTGTGAGCTGAAAAGTGACGCTTTACTGATGGATTGTGGTACGACTACGCAGGTAATCACTGATGAGTCTCTGGATTTGTTATGAAGTTTCGTCTGCGTGCGATCGTCAAGCGGGTGATCCACCTTTGCGATTTTGGTTTCAGACGGGGTTGCGTTCCCTTGCGATTACCTTATAAGGCCTTCCGATTGCCATTAAGGTAACCGCAAGGGAACGCAAACCCGTCTTAAAGTGGTCCTAAACCACCGGGGCGAGCGAGACAGCCTCGTTTTCATTTTCCCGCGCTACGCCAGTATGAATGAGCGCCTGTCAATCATCACGTCACGTGATTACTATGGAATTTACTACGCGATCACTGATTGGGCAAGTTCTGATAATTGACAGCTATGTGACAGCTGATTGTCAAAACAACATGGATGCAACCAGTTCACCGAGTCGAGATTTCTCCTCGATTCCGGGGAGTTTTAGAGGATATATTCACGCCTAAGAGTGTTCAATCCGACACGAGTGACACCATTGATGACGATGTCGGCCGGTACATGCATGTATGCCAGGCAAGTTGGTCTTTTCTTGGAAGAAACCACAGAATTCGCTGACGTTACACCGGCACGGCGGCGAGTTCCGCAGTCCGGCATTATGTTAATGATGCCATACACACAAACAACCTCCTCATCGTCTTAAAACTGAGTTCTTTCTTTATTATGAGCCACTTCGATAATGTCTCTGGAAAATCCACAGCCGCTGGTCGGCATTTGCTACCTTTTAGGCCGCCCTTTCCCTTCTTTCACTTCTCGCTTCGGCATCCTCTCTGCTGCCGGTTTGCAACTCAGTGAAGGTAGCGTACTGCGCATGCTCAGAAGCTAGGAGCGGAAATCGGAAGTTCCATTTTCGTGGGCGGTGAAAATGATCGGGTGCCAACTTTTGCTTGGCGGTTTAGGACCACTTTAAACCTAAATCGCAACAGTGGATCACCCGCTTCAGATGGTGATATTATTCCACCTGCAGTGACCAAATCATCTCTATGATATTGGTTTGGGCGAACGTAAGGTTCTTTTTACGAGGACAGATGAAACAGCAGTATCAAACGAAAGTAGTTGAGGTAGGCGTACGCATTTTTACTATGCCACAAGAAGTCTAGTGAGTAAACCGCCCGTATTTGATGGATACAAACTGAAGTAAAATATTTTTGCCGCCGATGCTTAAAGGATCAAAACCAAAGTGTGTGTCATCGGTTGTGTAACCAAAACGCACCCTGAAACACCCCAAAACACCCATTGAGGCACTCCACGTAGGGTTTCGGGGTCCATTATGTGGAGAAACCTGTCTACTTAATAGATATATTTGCCTGTTTACCTTTTTAACAATAATTCCAGTACATTTCCTCGTCTCGAAAATGCCGGAGGATCTGAGGTTGTGAAAACCCACGATTGAAGTAGAAGTGTTTTTGAGGTGATACACACGGGGTCATTCACCATTGACAAATTAAGATCAACGGTGAGCAGCCGCTGCTTATACCTGCGGCCAATACAGAGCAACCTTGCAGAGTCATGAAATGGTTCCCAATTATGCAGCGGGCAATGGGAGACTTTCCTGCCGTTAGAGGCCGCCTGTTAGCGGTCCTAGAACGTCACAAAATTTGACGTCATAGACGTAAGCCATGGCCTTCACGTCATTATGGACGACGTCATGGCGTGCACTTCTTCTCTATGACGTCAAATTTCGTGACGTCCTAGGACCGCTAACTTGTGGTGGCCTCTAACGGCAGGAAAGTCTCCCATTTCAACTCTGTCCCCCCCCCCCCATAAGGCAACTCTGCCCCCCCCCCGGCACGAGGGGGGTCGACGCAAATGCGATGCAGAATTAGCGACAACTGCTGTACTGAAGAAGCAGTTGAAAGAAACTGATACTGGCAAATTGACAGAGGAGTTGAATCAACTGAAGATAATGAACAAGAAGTCAATCTCCAGAATTCACGAATTTTCGACCCCAACCGGGGTCTTTTTCAAGTGGAACTTTACAATCTGAAACTCTAGAAAAGACTGAGCTGAAACCCTTTTCTAGAGTTTCAGATTGTAAAGTTCCACTTGAAAAAGACCCCGGTTGGGGTCGAAAATTCGTGAATTCTGGAGATTGACTTCTTGTTCATTATCATTTAGTGTGTCAATTTTGTGCTTTTTGTACCTTGAATCAACTGAAGAGTACTCATCAGCGTTTGTTGAAACTCAATATAAAGGCAAGCGAAAGAAAAAGAATAGTGAAACTGTTCTATTCCAAGAAGGACTTTGTTGGAGCTAATGAACTTCAAAAGGCGTGGTCTGAAATGGACTTCGATAAAATTGGACTGTTTCTGCTCAAGAAAGGATGTGATCTCGAGTTCTACATGAACGTCCCCATGCCAGTCATCGTGGAGGTGTGTGGGAGCGCCACAACAGATCCGTCAGAGCAATCTTGTCTTCCATGCTGCTGAATTCTGGGTCTCAATTTGATGACAAATCATCGTACACTTTTATACGAGGTGATGGCGATTGTTAACGGGAGACCTCCAACTACTGATAATACCGCTGAAGGGGCTATTGTCGTCCTGGGTATAGACAAAGTATACCCAGGTTCAGTTTGTTGAAATTCAAAAAGGAAATGTGAAAGAAAAAGAATAGTGAAACTGTTCCATTCCAAGAAGGACTTCCTAAAAAAAGCAACTGAGGTAAAAGGATGAAACAGAAACGACTCGTTGTTTGGAGGCTGAAAAAATGGAAATAGATGAAAATTTAGCAGAACTTAGTTGTCGATGTATAGGAAAAAGAAACGATGAAAGATGGAAAACCTTATGGTCTAAATATGCGAATGATGGTCAATGACGCCCTAGTTAATCAAGTACCAACCCAAAACATACCATCCCTCATTCAGAGTCAGTCGAAAAGAAGTGGTGAAGAACTCAGTGCTGTCCCCAACTGAACAACGGTGGAACAAAAGAGAGCCGGACAGCAGAAATGGCGATGAGGACAAAGGACCTTACCATGGGATTTGATGCTAGGAGGTACGCACATTAACAGTATACACCTTACTTCGAAAAGAGAATGTGATGTGTATGGCAATTGATGAGCTGTCATGGTGGACGGCCGATTACTACAGTGGACATATTATTTCTCCTGTGGATAATCTGGCCGATGTCTATGAAGATTTTCACAAAGATGATTGATTGTCAATACGCCGCACTAGAATTATTGACAACATCACAAACACAATGAATTACAGAGTAAATGTAAATCTTGCTGTCACTGCCAGCATGCCGAAAACGGGACCTCTGCTCTTGCTGGCCGGCAACACCTCAGCGTGAATAAACAAAATAAACCACTAAATAAACAATCCAATTTGGTTGTTGACTGACTGATATGTCTGGCTGATCCTGCGCTTGCCTCCCTCTGCTCACAGCCCACCCAAGTCATCCCAGAACGGCAGGGGGTACAATACACCGCTTTGTCTAAATTAATTATGTGTACACTATTATCAACGTTGTTTGTCCAATGCATTGTGTCCACCTTGTTGGGGGCTAAATACAGTGTACTCTTTCTATGGTTTATAAAATTCAGGTTGGTCTAGTTCACTTGAACTCAAGCCTTCAACTGTCAACTTGGTCATGGCGCGAGTGGTTATTGAGGTAAGATTGAAAACAAATGTATATAGAAGCCGTAGATGCATTGCACGATGAACATGTGCAAAGGGTTTTTTGTGGTCGTAAAACTCACTCGGGGTCACGCTCTAGGTTTTCCGGTTTACAGATAGGTGGCGCCACTTACCTGTGTCTGTGTTCTGAGCACTCGACTTGATGAGTCGGGCTGTAGTGTTGTCGTTCGTTCGACTGATCTTGATCCCGATGCCTTAAGCAGTGTTGTTCCTTGTCGCAAGGTTTATGCACTTGGTGTTCTGGGTGGTATTTGTTGATGATCTTAAGATTTTGTCTGTTGTTTCTAATTGATGCCTGCATTGGGCTAGTGCATTACTCTCAGATTTGTACGTACCTAGGCGACAGGCCTACTTGTGAATGGGAGTAAGTTCCTGTCTTAGTCGGATATGTTGTAGGTTAGTTTCTTTGTAAACAGTAGCTTAGAGAATTTGTATTTTGTGTACTTTCAGTCTTACGTGAAAAAGAGAGTGTTATGAAAACTACCCGTACTGTAAACCAGGCGACTATGATGTCTATGATGAGTGTTGAAAACGAGAATACAAGAAGACTTATGAATGAAATCTCGACGTTCCTGATTTATTAAAGAATCGAACCCTGGCAGTCACACTTGCGACAATAAGAAAAGTTAATGAGGCGTGAGGCAAGTCGTTGCACGACCTGAACTACCACTTGCATCCGCTGGACACTATTGCAACAACATGTAGGTCTGTGCTGTCCTTGGAAACTACCAAAGGTGAACTCTTTAAAAAGGATTTTGCTGTGGGCAATACAAGATCTGTTGGCTAGAGAGCCAGGTCAGTTTTGAGAGAACTGGCTGGGAGAGAGAAACACCACTAGAATTCTATCCGAGGTACTCGCACACGAGTTGGCCATTAGGTACAACCTCACTGGGACGAAAGGAAAAAGCAGCTTCCGTGATTTGAAGCTTTATCACGCAATATTTGGTACTAGTGTGATCAAGAAGGGAGGAATGCCATCACAGCAAGGAGCTTGGTCATCATCACAACTGGAGAACAGCTGAAGAACTAATGGCATTTCAATCTGCTGAAACGGCTATCAACATTTATAATATCTAGGCCCTGGAAGAATTTTGAATCCTTTTTCTACAGTTGTGTAATAGACCTAGCTTTCTGATCCCTTCCTTATGTCTCTGTGTATAATACATGTAATAGCAATGGGTTAGGCCTACTCTTTAACTTAACTAACTCTGGAACTTAAATTCAATTTTCTCAGATTCCTATTGTCATGTAATCACTAGCTGTGTTTGTAAGTAGTCTTGCCCCGCTATTATTTTTCTTTCCCCTGCCCAAAACCGCAGCAACTCCACTCTCGCTGCATGATCTGACACCACAGAGCGTCACTTTGAGAACCTGTCGCCATCAGGCTGGTATATGGCTAAACAGGTAGACGCCTCTCCCCACACTCGACAGCCATAGTAAAGCTGTCGGGTGTGAGGAGAGTTCGACATTGCCCACTTCCAACATCATCCCCAACCAACACTGGTCCACCACCTCCTGTTTCAATCATTCTGGATATACTTGAATACTTCGGAGATGGCGTATGAGAAAGCAGGGCGTCAACTCTCGGATGATGACAACATACCGATAGGTGGAGACCAGCTCACAAGGGAATGTTTCAATGGTGCGAAACTGCTCCAACTTGGCCGAGTAGTCACCAGTGATCAGTTTGTCAATCTTCAACTTGTGTGTCAATCTTCAACTTGTGTATAATTTGAGTTTTTCACCTTGCCATGAACTACTTGGAAAAACTTCCATTCTCTCTCTTCTGCGACAAAAGAAGTGAAACAGACATTGGGACAATGAAGCCAGAGGCGACACGTTTAATGCGGCATAATGTGGAAGAAGACAAGCCATACAATGCAAACAAGACCTTCTTCCTGTCGTTCACAAATGCCTAAATAGTTCGAGCACTCTGTCCTTTCTTCAGCATGGAGAATGTCAACGGTGCACCATCACAGAACAAGCCTCCGTAATTCACAGATGACAGAGAAAAGTGGCCATGGCTATGAACCATGAAGACATTTTTGAACCAGTATGCCTTTGTGGGTTGGAGTGCCCATTTGGAGATAGGCAAGTAAGAAAACATTTAGCCACTTCCACTCCTGCAAACTCACTCCTATAACATCCTGCTGCTGAATCAACAGACCCAATGCCAGATTCACAGCATTGTTCAGCAAACGTCAAAAGACAGACTTTGGAGGATGCGTTCAAACGCCAGGGTAGGGAAAGAAGGTGCAGCCATTATTTCCCCAAACGAAGTTGGTCTATTTGATGATGTTGCTGTGCACATAGATCTGGGTGCACCAGCTACTTACTTACTTGTTTGGATTGTCTGGATGCGAAACAAAGACAGGGGCACAGTTGAGTACCTGTGACCACTTGATTTAGATGACCAGGCCAAATATACAATTTGCAGCTTCTACTTAGCATGTACCGTACATCTGCCCTCCCCCTCCCCCTCCCCCTCCCCCTGGGCCCTGTTGATGAAAGCGGGCAATTTACTTACCACCCAACCGATACAAGGGAATTCCTGTTCAACCACGTTATTCAGCGAGTTTCAATTCAGCCTCAGGAAAATAATGTATTCCAACTAGCAGATGGTGATAGGAACGCATTCCTATTGGATGGGGTGAGAGACCAGGAAGGAAATCCTAAGGAGACCAAGAGCTCGTCAGTAAACTTTGTCAGAGACTTTACAGAATGTACCAGAAAATACACCTTCTACTTCTGATGGGAGACTTGTTCTAGTTCAACCAGAAGCAGCTCCACCAGAAGATGGCACCCGTCATTCAACAAGGGAACGAAGACATTTATGAAACATCTGATCTTCAGGCAGGGGAAATACTGTGCACTCTTCAACCTCCATTGCCAATGAATGCCAGAGGTGACTTCAGATTTGAAGACAACGAAAGAATCACCAGAAATCATCAGAAGCCATCTACTTCACTGAGCGGTATGAACTCCTGCATTGAAGCTTCTTTTCCATCTTTATTTCAACAAGGAGACCACCAAAGAAAGGCAATTTTAAGTTTGATAAGCTCCATCCTACGAATGAAGATCTCCATCAAATGGGAATGAAGTCACGGAGTCAAATAGATGGAAGTGATGTTCGGAAAACCGACATCTGTGAGGAGGGATGTGGCGTATGTAATGCTGTTGGGCACTGTTAGGGAAGTTGCAGAGCATTTTGGTGAGCTTTTAGATAACTCTTGTGCAGTTATTTTTCAAGAAAAAGTTCAAGGAACCCCGTAATCCAAGAACGAATGTGATCTTGGAACGTCACAAATTTAATTCGAAAACGTAACAGAAGAATCATTCCAAACGTTCTAACAACATGTAGATGCAGAATGTCCTTAGGATAAGATAGCCACATACCTGTTTGAAATCAGTGGGTGGTGACAACCACAACTAGTTAAAGTGGTTGAGGGGCATACACTAACCGAGGGACAACTAAAAGCCGTCAACTTCCTGTCTTGGTCACATAGACAAACTAGAGCAATGTCGATGGGAGCCCATCGCATATCTCCCCGCTTTCGACAGGAAGTAATGGTGACATGGTTATTTTTCCTGTGTCTTTCATGTATTGACCCCTGGTGGGAAGAGGCTGAGTTTGATCGAAATACATTGGGGGTTGGGCACATTAGCAGTCGAGTACGGTACCTAAACATTCCAAATTCCAGTTACACCACCACTCACAATTTTGTCATCTCATCACAAATAGTTTACAAATAATGCCCATAGACGTGTTTTTCACATGTTTCTTGTGGTTTTAAGGAATGTTCGTCCCCTTGTGACCTTGAAAGTAGGTCAAAGGTCAACGTCAAAACCTGTCCGATATATTGTGAAGATGTTACAGATGAACCTTCACACAAAATTTTGTCACTTTATCACAATTACTTTAAGAAGTAATGGCCATAAATGTATTTGTCACGGATCGCCCCCTGGTGGAAAGACAGGGAGTTGGATTGAAATTCTAAGAGTGTTGTGCACATCAGTGGATGAGTACCTAATATATACCAAAGTTTCAACCTCCTCCATTGAACGGTCCAGGAGGAGATATCACTTTCGGATGGCTCCTAGTTTTTATTAAAGTTTGACCCCTGTGACCTTGAAAGTAGGTCAAGGTCAAAACCCGTATGATATATTATGAAGCTGTCACAGATAAACCTTCACACCAAATTTCATCACTTTATCACAATTACTTTAGGAGTAATGACCATAAATGTGTTTTTCACATATCGCCCCCTGGTGGAAAGACAAGGAGTTGGATCGAAATTCCAAGAATGTTGTGCACAATAGTGGATGAGTACCTAATATATACCAAAGTTTCAAGCTCCTCCGTTGAACGGTCTAGGAGGAGATATCACTTTCGGACGGACAGCCGGACGGACAGCCGGACTGAAGGCGGAGGGTAAAACAATATCTCCCCGACTTTTTTCAAAAAGCGGGGAGATAATTAGGGCAAATGTCCCACCTGTATTGTAACATGTTCTTATCCAGTCTTGTTATTGTTTTAAATATTTCTATTTTTAACACTGTTGTTACTTGGCTCCTAGGAAGAGCTCTTTTGTATGAGATAGGACCCAAATAAAACTAAACTAAACTAGAATTAATCACCTGTTAGAAATACTGGTTGATCGGGAGATTCTAGCAAAAAGTTGTTGCGAGGTTTCGCGGAGGTCTCACAAGAAAAAGACCCCAGGAACCTCAACGCCTCTGCCAAGAGAGATTGTATCTTGCATTCAAGGTAGTTTGCATTGGGCCACTTTGTGAAAACCTTATTTTGATCAGTTCGCATTAAATAAAGCTAGCAAACTCTATGCAGGATCATGTCTTTGCCATAGCCACAAGCGCTGTCCTTATCATAACATTTGTAGTGAGACATCGTCTGTCAGGAGATGCATTAATGGACCTCTTAGCATTGTTGGAGCTACACTACTTGAGGGAGAAATTTTGTTGAACAACTATGTCGATGTATCGAAGGTTCTTCTGCAACAACGACTCGCCTGCCAAGCATTTTTGTGGTTCTTGTAAATTTATTCTAGGGTCAATAAAACAGCAAGCAACGTTACCGTTCGGGGTGAATTAGGAAGACTCCCAATTGGTATTGACATTATTGTCAATATCTTCTCTTTCCTTAAACACGTTAAAGACTCTTCCAATGAGATGCTCCTAGCTACTCTGGAGACGTCTATTGATCTTAACAATAAAGCTGTGCCCTGGTACCGTACTCATCTATCCCAAGAATCTTACAATTATTAAAGCTTCATGAGAAACGATGCATAAGAAAAAATGAATTAAAGCAAGTTTTGGTTAATGAATTCCTTAAACCTTGGACAGATGAAATATCCAAAATAAAACTTAATGAAGGGAAATCATCCTGATTATAAAGAAATAAAATCAAAATACAAACCACCAATGCAAGTGGAAAAAACACAGCCTGGAACTGCCACCCAAACAAAATGAAGTTGGTCCCAAATCCGCCAAGACTGATGTACCCACTCTGAAACTGCCAGCCAAGAAGCCACCCACTGCAAAATCGTCAACCAAGAAGGAGGACATACTCACTTACAAAACAAATTGCCAAGAGGTTTAATTCCCCGCTACTGAGGAAATAGGCTACGTATCATCTTTCATATTTGTGGCATCTTAAATGAACGTCATGAATTGAAGTGTACTCTGATGGCTGGTTCTGTTTCATGTGGAGGACTTCAGCAAGGACTTCATGTGAGGAATTATTATTATGATAAATTATGTCGCCAGACGACCTTGATGTCTGTGTCTAATTTTTATTGATGTCAAAGAGTACAAATTCAGAAGTTATATAATATGTCCGGCTAGTTTTCCTTTTTAGCATTTGGACTGTCAGGGACAGAGTTAAACTGCATTTGAACTAGACTGAGTTCTTTGTGAATCTTTAGGTGACTTTAGTTACTAGTATTCAATGGGGCTATCCAGGGAAAACTACACATCCAGGTGGCTCTACTGTACTATAAGTCCTAGTGTCACTGTTTGCAACATGGCAGAGTATGGAAAGTGGACTGTTCAGAAACTTAATGAGTTATCTAACAGAGGAGTGTCACTTACACGCAGAAAAAGTGATCTAATCATTTTCAACCTCAGAATCCTCCATCATTGACTTAATCAGCGTATCAGACTTGATATTTTGTCCATCATTCTTTTATCTAATGGCACAAATCGGCTCCTATAACCAGTTAACACCTACAGCAATAGAAGCAAAGGTCATGGTGATATCGACGTTCGATATCACAAAATTTGATATTTTGAGATAACTTGCCACATTGTCAACTGATCAACATGAAACAAGTCTTATTTCATGCCTGCTTATCCAAGGACAGGACTGTGTTAAAATTCTCAGCCGCATGTGTCCGGGTGACTGAGATATCATGAGATTTTGATATTTTCAAACTTGATAATTTGAAATATCTCTGCCCGTGGCTGAGGTAGAGACATGATATCACCCATACTTAGGTTATTGAGCACGCCCATTTCGATTATGCAATGACCTTGATGATCAGGTCAAGGTCAAACTTGATAATTTGAAATGTCTCTGTCTGTGGTAGCAGTAGAGGTTTGATAACACCCATATTTAGGTTATTTAGGATGCCAATTTCGATTATGCAATGACCCTGATGATCATAGGTCAAGGTCAAGGTCAAGGTCAGAGGTCAAGGTGAAATTTCCCAAAGAAGTGATAAACAATGAAACTCACTGAACAGAAAGTGGATAGTAGAACCTATAGTACAGTAGAGACCCCTATTATCGAGAGGTCGAAATATATTCTGGATACCCCATTCTCTGGAAGGATCCAGTATGTAGGAACTGACTGAATTCTGAACATGTGGAACTTGTGTTTAATTTTAGTAAAATATGATTGCGGTTCATTTCTGGCTATATGTGCAACATTGTGCATTTTCGGGCAGAGCACTCCTGGGCTTCAACCCGTTAACTTCGCAGCTGGCGTGTTCTCCTGCAGGAGCTCCTGTGGTGGGATTCGCCTGCCTTTCTCTAGGGTGTCGGCCGGCTCTTGCTGTCAGTAGGCCTACTGGTAAACGGTGTGTTGCTGGCATTGGTGCCACTACGATATTTGTGTTCCTGGCGTTAGTGCCGCTACGACATTCGTGATCCTGGCGTTGGTGCCGCTACGATCATCAACGACAGATCCGAAACACCTGGGCCAAATTTGACGAAACGAGGAAACCTATGTCAATCGACTCGTCTTTCTTGTCGTTTTCTTACAATCCAAACTTCAGAGGTCTAAACTACAATTAAGTCGTTGAAATTGAGGAAAATGTCATTTGCGCGGCCCGCGGTCTCCCTCCCGTTACTTCGTTGAAATCACGTCATCAGCGTGGATCGTCAGATTGGTCCACTTTTCCGGGGGTTGCAAACCTTTGCGACTCTTCATTGGATCGCTAGGTGTCGCGTTATCTGTCCTGCGTCTCGAGAGGCCTGTCCAGCGTATCTTTGCCACAAAAATGCGAAAGAAGTCGATTAAAAAACCGCAGTACCACCGGACAACTGTAGATACCGTTAAAAAATGTACAAAGCTTTCAGTGATGACCGTAAAGGAGTTGTCCAGTAAGTTTTAACATGAAAGAATCAAGACAAGAAACGTCCTGGCCCCGTATTCATAAAACTACTTAAGTCTAAGTAAGACACTCATCCTTTGTTCAACACAAAAGATAAGTATCATACTCAGACTTAAGTAGCTTTATGAATACGCGGCCTGAAGAAGACACCCAAGACTTGAAGACACGAAGACAGTTTTGCTGTGACAATGAATTATTGTCAATACTCTGGAAGGATGGTTCCATTGGCTGTTGTGGAAGAAGCAATGTGTAAATTTTTTCAACGGAATCTGTACTACAACTATTATAGCTCCAAGTGGTACTATCACTTTTATCAGTCAACTCTACCCTGGCTCCATGTCTGATAGAGAAATACATGTAGTTATTAGGAGTGGGTTCCTCAATCCTGGTTTGTTTCAAAAGGGGGATGCAGTAATGGTGCTTAATGTCGTCCAGTCCTGATCCTACGCGCTAACTCCTAGCCATAGTCCCTAACCCTAACCCTAACCCTAACCCTGACCCTCATTGCTCAACCCTTGTTACTAATCCTGAACCTAGTCCTGGCCCTAACATGCCTAACCATCACCGCCAACTACTAGTATCCTAAACCTGTAACCTGGGTACACTGGTTAAGACGCCATTTACAATTCCAGTTTGTGCAGTAATGGCTAACCGGGTGGATTCACTGTGCAAGACTCACTGAAACCACGGGCATCAGACTTTAACATTCCACCTCCATTCTTGAAAGGGAAACAACAGTTTGAAGAGCTGATGTCTGTCAGGATTTCTTCTCATCAAATGGATCGTACGTTGTCAACAAGCACAACTACACAATCATGGACATGTTCAGGAACCTTTCCAACATGCAGAGGCTGGAAGAAATCTTCGCAGACCCAGGTGGAACAGATTTTACGAGAACACATTGGAAGGGAGAGAACATATGGTATAAGGGCCATGCTGTTCCAAACACTGAGGACATGCCAGACTTGAAGGACTTTACCACTGAAGATGACTTGGTGCAAGCCTGGGGAACAAGGAAGAATGTGGGAACTTCACATCTCCCCTGAGAGTGACGAGGAAGAAAACCCAGCCAATATGTGACCCGGCACAACAAAATGAGTCGGAAGTCGCACAGAAGAAGACCGAAGTTGACGCCAGACAGCAACCACAGAAATTGACGAAGTCAAATTTCACAATGGGCAGACAATCCCGAAATCATCGAACCGTTGGTGTCACCATGGACATGTTCGGTATCTTCTTCTGTGCGCATTCCGACTCATTTTGTCGTGCCGGGTCACATATGTCAATGTGGTTCTTCCACCGAGAGCGTATCGATGCAACTACAGAAGCAGGAATTGAAATGTGGGAAATGACCAACCATAACGATGTCCAGGAACAGGTGATACATTTTCATGAGAACCCAGAGGCCGAAGCACTCAATCTGGCAGGTCCATTTGCGTAATTTAGCAGAAACGCCTAAAGCAGATGATGGTTCTGTGCATTAAAGAGATGACAAAGAAGTGAGAATATAAAAAGATCTAAGACAATAACTTTAAAAGTTGACTGGGTGAACCCAGAGGCCGAAGCACTCAATCTGGCAGGTCCATTTGCGTAATTTAGCAGAAACGCCTAAAGCAGATGATGGTTCTATGCATTAAAGAGATGGCAAAGAAGTGAGAATATAAAAAGATCTAAGACAATAACTTTAAAAGTTGACTGGGTGAAAAAGACTGACGACGGACCATTATGAATGAATTCATACCGTCTTGGGTCATAAGCCGAGTTTAAATCCAGACAGCCAAGCTTGATGTTCCCTTGTTTCAGCATGACTGGCATCGATGGCCTTCATTATAAATATTGCATTCAACTTCGCAACGTGTTTCATAGAAGGAAAACTCGGAACATGCCCATCCTCATTTTCGATTCAGTAGATATTAATCCATCACATGTACTTGTTTTCAGCGATTAGCCAGATCCTGGTAATGCTGACTATAGGGGAGACGACGGAGGTTTCCGTGAAGGGCGACAACTGCCCTTCAAGGAAATATCTAGGCAGCTTGGCGATTCTCATTCGATCCCTTATTTTCTTTATTTTTGTCAGTTGGTATTTGACAGCCATTCTGGTCCAAAACCAAGAAATACTCTCAGCTGAAAGCATATGACGCAGAACCATTTAGCCTAGGTACGTGCAAGTCTGAAAATGTTCGATTAATGATAGTTAATAGGGAGGTTTTGCAAGCTTACGTTTTACATTTAGGATTACGATTTAACGACGTCATGACGTCATTACAGACGACGTGACGCGATGGTGCCACCATCTGACGTGAGGCTTCTCGTGTATGATAAAATGTTGTCGATATATCCCATGTTTGGCCGGCCCTCAAAGACACATAGGTCCGTCAATTTACTCACAATCATCATAGCAATTCGGATATTTACCCATTATTAGGTTTGTCAAATTGAAAGCGAATTATTTGATTACAAAGGTGAAAGATTGAGCTTGAGTGTCCCAGGAGTGGGGCAGGCCTCAGGTAGATCTCTTCGCGACGGCACTCTACTGAATCACCAGTTGCCCGTGTATCTGTCGCCAGGCCCCGAACCGGGCGCAGTAGCAGTGGATGCCATGTCATGGGACTGGGACGGGAGGTTCCTGTATGCGTATCCTCCAATCTCTCTGACTGCTGCAACGGTTTCAGAGTGCGAGGGGAGCAGAGCTGATTCCAATAGCTCCTTTGTGGACCCACAGCCCGTGGTACCCGGCTCTCTTGATGTTGAAGGGGGGGGGGGAGGGGGGCGTGGGTGTTGCCCAAGGTGTGGAACTTGTTGAAGCAGCCTCACAGCGGTAGACTCCACCTAGACTTGGAGGGGCTCAACCTAGCTGCGTGGAGGTTGTGAAAACGAAGATGATGGCAGGGGTTGTCAGAGGTGACCGCCACTAGGATAGCGACAGCCTGTAGAGCGTCCACTGCTCTGTCTTATGATTATAAGTTCTGTGCGTTTTATAATTGGGCGCGCATAGTAAGGGCATTGTCCCCGGGAGGGCTTCCCTGCTGCAAGTCACGGAATTTTTTTGAGTTTCTTTTTTCAGTCAGAAAGCTTTCGGCACGTTCAATTCGAACGTACCACAGCGCTATTTGCAAGCTTACGTTTTAAATTTACGATTACGATTTAACGACGTCATGACGTCATTACAGACGACGTGACGCGATAGTGAAAACACAAAATTTGCGATTACTCCTAAACTGGTCATCGAAACTTAATGACATTTTTATGGTTGGTGTATCAAGTCAGGGTACACAACATATCAGACGGGTTTTTGATTATACCTACATTTCAAGGTCGCAGAGGCCAAAAGCTGAAATCTGATTGGTCAACGACGTGAACGCTCTAACTTGAGAATGCTTTGGAATTTTCATCTCACATTTTGTATGTTGATACCTCACGACATGACGCTTCAGTAAAACACACATGCCGAGGGGTTATGCCCGCAACAGCGTGGCTATTTTTTAGCTTTGCTGGGTGAGTATTCGCCAGCGAAGCTTATGCTACGGTGCAAGCCATCGCTTATCCTGCTGTACATTTCTTGTGTATTTCGCCGGACTACAGTTGATTTAACGAAGTATCTGAACAGTGTATGAAGCCATGAACAAATTTACCTCCCATTTTCCTTCAAAAAGCTTCTAACGTAGCTTGGTGTGGCTTCGACTGGGCTGCAGTATTCCCTGATTGGAATCATCACATGTGGAGGCGGACACACCACTTTCTTTCCAGCACTGACGAACAACCGGACAAGGACTTGTCGTAGATCTTCATCAAGCTGGGCACATCACCGCATCACTAAGGGTTACAAACATCTCCTCTTGGCCACCAACTGTTGGGAACAGAGGTTTGCTGAGGGCACGGTTGAAGAAGGGTGGAAGCAGTATTTCCCGCCACTGCTCAAGCACATCAGCAATGTTGGGAAAGCAGCAGTATATGTCACTTCCTCTTATGTTTGGTTCGAGAGTTGCATCTTCTAAAAGCAGAAATATGCTTTTGGTAGGAGCTCGGCAATGAGGCAATGATTCCACATCAACTCTGCTGGCATGTTTTGGAAGTCTTCTCCATCTTGATTGGTTGGCCATTCTATTCTGCTCCTCTTCGAATGAACAGCAAAGACGCTATTGACATGAACTGGTAAGCCGGTGGGACTGCTTTTCGCATCAACGGGCAGCGGTAAGAAACAGAACCAATGTCCGATGTTCACAGGTGCAGAACTTTCTGGTGCATTTCCGGAGAGTGGCATTGCCACACTTACAACTGGACTGTTAGCCACCTTTTTGTCACTCAAAAGACTTCTGAAAGGTGCAGACACATTAACACTGTTGTAGTAATGACATACAAGAAACAGGTCGGATGTTTCATCATCATCAGAAGACTTTATGTCAATCATGTATGAAATGTGTGATTCCTCCTGTGGCGATTCAGAACCAATTCTCCGAAAAAATTCTGCTCGTCTTCGTAGTCTCTCATCATTACTGTTTGAGACGCTGACACAAAAAGTGTGCCTCAAAGTCTGTCCTTCTGCTTCATTAGTACAAACTTTGATGGATTCAAGTGACTTCAGAAACAGCAAAGTCAGTGGGCTTGCTCCTTTAGAATCTCAAACATAGTCATGACCTTCTCAGCAGTGTACACAACATCCGTTACTACGTTCACTGAGTTGACTGTACGCAAGGGAAAATGGAATATGGTTCCCCTGTAGTAGCCCTTTCTGTGGCACTAATAAATGATATTCTTCGTTGGCTACTTCAACAGCAAAGAATTTACTGTCCACTAAAGATATTGTAAACGTAGTTACTTCTCTCAACTTGCATTGAGCTCCATCGAAGTTTTTGCTAGAGGCACCTGTGGTACAGCAATTCAGTCTTTTTACTCTACTAAAGGAAATGCCTCCACATGCGCATAGTTATTGTTATGGAAGTCTTCTCCATCTTGATTGGTTGGCCATTCTATTCTGCTCCTCTTCGAATGAACAGCAAAGAAGCTATTGACATGAACTGGTAAGCCGGTGGGACTGCTTTTCCCATCAACGGGCAGCGGTAAGAAACAGAACCAATGTCCGATGTTCACAGGTGCAGAACTTTCTGATGCATTTCCGGAGAGTGGCATTGCCACACTTAGAACTGGACTGTTAGCCACCTTTTTGTCACTCAAAAGACTTCTGAAAGGTGCAGACACATTAACACTGTTGTAGTAATGACATACAAGAAACCGGTCGGATGTTTCCTCATCATCAGAAGACTTTATGTCAATCATGTATGAAATGTGTGATTCCTCCTGTGGCGATTCAGAACCAATTCTCCGAAAAAATTCTGCTCGTCTTCGTAGTCTCTCATCATTACTGTTAGAGACGCTGACACAAAAAGTGTGCCTCAAAGTCTGTCCTTCTGCTTCATTAGTACAAACTTTGATGGATTCAAGTGACTTCAGAAACAGCAAATTCAGTGGTGCTTGCTCCTTTAGAATCTCAAACATAGTCATGACCTTCTCAGCAGTGTACACAACATCCGTTCACTGAGTTGACTGTACGCAAGGGAAAATGGAATATGGTTCCCCTGTAGTAGCCCTTTCTATGGCACTAATAAATGATATTCTTCGTTGGCTACTTCAACAGCAAAGAATTTACTGTCCACTAAAGATATTGTAAATGTAGTTACCTCTCTCAACTTCTCAACTTGCATTGAGCTCCATCGAAGTTTTTGCTAGAGGCACCTGTGGTACAGCAATTCAGTCTTTTTACTCTACTAAAGGAAATGCGCATAGTTATTGTTGAATTTTCAAGATGAACTTCAAGTGATTTTGGACAAATCAAGTGTGATAGTGCATAGTAAGATCTGCAGTTATCTGGCTTTTCTGCATGTCAAAGTTTGAAAACTTTACATTAACAGGTTCAATTTTATTCCTATGTAACTTATTCAAAGGCAGTAAAACTCCTTTTTTTTTAGTTCATCTGTGGTGAACTTTTTACATAATAGTAACCAAATGAACTAGTTACCACAAAGTGACAGTTTTATTGACGATCAATAAAGTTCTTCTCACTAATCCTTGCCATGTATTTTTAGCTCACCTGTGGTGAGCTGTTACAATGGTTGTGTGTCTGTCGTCGTTGTCTCGTCTGTTAGCAAAGCACGTTTCTTCAATTGTCATAACATGTAAAAACAACAGTTCATATAACTTTCTTAAATTTAAAATAAATGACACTAACTGCCAAGAAGAATTATCAATAACATCTTCTATTGCCAAGAAGAATTATCAATAACATCTTTAAAGACATCTTAAATTTCACATCAACATCGTTGGTTACATTGACAGCAAAGAATTTACTGTCCACTAAAGATATTGTGAACGTAGTTTCTTCTCTTAACTTCTCAATAGCAGGCCTTAAAAAAATCGTGGCTGAAAAGTTGAAGAGTGGGCAGGGTCCACAGCCTTCTGACCAGTACAAGAAGAGGCAACAGCACACAAATCTAGCTGGTATTTACAGAATATTTAATTGGACAGGCAAAACAAGCAGAAATAGTTGAATCATACTCTTTTTGCCAGTTACCAGAAACTAGAGACCCTTGCTGCTCTTGATTTGGAGGAATACATGGAACAATTTGACCCAGTTGTGCGGTCATTCCTGGATGGATTCAGTGGACAACCTATGACCACTGACCATGAAAGGTTTATTCGAGTGACAGTGCTGGAACAAATCCACTATGAAGTGGCATAAGATACCGTTGTGATGCCGCCAAGTTTCCTGCAGAATCTGCAGCTTTGGGCCCACAAAACTAGCAAAAAAGCTGTGGACGTTTTGGCAGCACTGACTGGGCCACATGGGTGTTACGATACTGTGAAAGAATGGCTTCAGCAACAGGCCAAAGATCAGACTCCATATCCAACTGGGGACATTGTTGTCATATTTTATAACAACCAAGTGATTGAACGCTGCTGGTCTATCAAGGTTGGCAAGAAAGTCGAGTCAAATGTGATTACAACCGTGTGTTGCTTGTCATTTAATGGATATGACACTCAGTGGGAATCTTCTCTGGCGAGTCCGATGCCCACGCAACGGGAGAAATCACCAGACAGCCATGTTGTGAATCAGGTGCGATGCTTTCCAAAGAAAGGAGGACCATCATTTAAAGCTTCTGCACCACGCACTTGAGGAAGGTCCGTCAGAAAAGAGCTGCCTTCAAGATATATATGGAAACTAAGGAAGCAGAGGACTATGTTGAATATACACACCAGCGAAGACAGGCTCGTAAGGAAATACGTGCAGCTGCTCGAGAGCACGAATCGAATGGAGGATTTCTTTTGATGCCCGCCGAAGTCCCAAAAAGTTCTGTTTAGTCATGCAGTAGGAATTCAGCGCTCTCTCTCTCCTTCACCCATTGTCTATCAAGGTTCTTTGAAGAAAGAAACTTCTGACTGATGCTGTNTATTGTGTGTCAATTTTTGTGCTTTTCTCCCCTTTGGTATCAGATAGTGTTACTGTTAGCTGTAAACCAATTACGAGTCAAAATCATCGTTAATAAAGCAGAAGATGCTTTTAACTGGTGCACCCAAACCATAGTCAGACGATGAAATCCAACTGACAGGATCGATCTATAGCATGGATTTAATGACTCTAATTTGTAATTAATTGTAATCAACTGTAATCACTATATTGTTAGGGAACAATGGGAGAAACTGGAGGCCAACATAAAAAGTTTGCATCTCTTATCAGAGATAATGTGCTTGTTTGTAAATTAAAAGAGGCTGGTGTGGATTGCTCTGTGTACAGCTAAAATGGGCAAGAATCAGTCAATGCAATTTTGAAAAGGTTCATGAATTTTTCTGAGAATGACGTGGACAGGTTTGTTCGTGAAGTGGAGATGTGTGTTAATGAACAGAAGTCTGCTAGAAGAAGCATTCATGGGAAGAGGCAGGCGGAGGGTCAAACTGGAGTATGCCCACCTGAAAATAAATCCAGTAGATTTTTTCAAATCAAACCCATTCAATAGGCAGTCTCTGTTATTGAATGCACACAGTGAAGCAATGGTGACAGTGACCACAACAACAGATCAACAGGCTTATGCTGGTCATGTTGTTGATGCTGATTTGGGCCCACAGAGGAATTATTGAACTCCACTGTGTCATACAAAGCTAAGTGCCTGATCAATGAGAACCTAATATAACATGTATAAGCTGTTGCCGCCGAACGAAACAAGAATGTCTGTGTGGAGAATGCCTAGAGGTGCTGGGTGTCAGGGAAACCATCACACAGGGCTAGAAACTTCAAAATGCAGCCACTCACTTCCAAAAGAAGTGGAAGATACAACTACAGAAAAGCTCGCCTACGTACAGGTAATTCAGCAAAAGAATGGCATTTAGAGGACAATTCGTCCACGGAAAATTCGTCCCCATGGATAATTCGTCCCCAGACAATTCGTGAATGGCAACAATTCAACTGCAACAAAAACTGGCAAGCAAGATCCAAGGAATTACCTCCAGGGCACTCCACCTCAAGTCCTTGCTCATAACACGACGATATCCAGTAACACTGGTGAAATATGCCTCATCTAAAAGCATCGTGCTGACCTTGCCCAAAACTCCAACGCCACCACCTGCCAAACCTGCACCATGGACATGATGGACCACTATTGAAAGAATTCATGCCAATCCTGACTCATAAGCCGAAATTTAACATTTGATTTGATGCCACCACGCAGGAGGGTATTCACGTGAATAGTATTCACGTGAATAAGTGTCACCTCAGCCATGTTAGCAAGTGGGACTGCAGAGGACTGTTCGCTTCACATTGATGATAGCACCAGTCGCTTGAATGATATTTTACCGCCATTTAACACAACCATTTGCTGGAAGTAGAGAAAAAAATAATTCGGTCCGGAAGATATCTAATACAATGTCAATGACAGATACATGTAGGCCTGCTGTTAATCACTCCATGATTCAGCAGTTGGAAAATTCTTGGAGGAAATCTTAAACAATGGACTCGCAGGCTTTCCGTTTGAGGGGAGCTAAAATGTGCATGCGCCTCGCAAACAATAGACTTTCTATTGTTTGCAAGGCGCATGCACATTTTAGCTCCCCTCAAACGGAAAGGCCTGATGTCTGTACCTGACTGAGAACATCGGGGGCTCTTAGTGCTCGCTCCCTTCGCCATTGGGATGTCAACTTCCAGACCCTTTCACGTATCGTCAACATTGGAAGAAGTAATTTCGCAATCTTTTCTGCAGAAGTGCAACAAAATCACTCACTGTGAGGAGACAGGTTCCGCTAAAACTTGCCCTGTGCTCTCACAGTACACAAGGCACAAGGACTAACTCTAGAAAAAGTTTCAGTTGACTGTTGTCACATGAGGAATTTTGGCCAAATAGCTGTTGCAATTTTTAAAAAAATCCAACGTGTCTGCTTCAATGATGATAATGTTATCACCGAACTTTCATAAAGTACTAGTAAGATGCACACCATCACCGGACACCGCACAAAGTTTTTCAAGAAACAATTAAAAACATAGATTTTACATAAATAGACTGTTTTAAAGAACCACCTTATAACCCATGCGCATGTGCACCTCTTTATTCTCGGCACCGAAAAAAGTCCGATCACGCTACGAGCTTTTATGATTTTCCGACGCTTTTAGAGAGTATTTCACTCGTCATTTTTTTCCTACGGATTTATTATCAACTGAGGAATTATGTCGAAGATTGTGGACGGTGTTTCGCCCGGAAGAGGATGATTCGCAGGATGAAGAGAGGAAGAGGATGATTCGCAGAGTTTGGAAAGTGCACAAGACTTGGTGAACAAGCAAAGGCTTGCCATATTTTTCCAGCTGTTAGTGAGACTGAGAGTGACAAAAACAGTCATACCTCGAGTGCAACGGACACAGACTTCAGTATCGCCGAGGCTATTTTGGAACTAAGAAAGCCTCGTAAACCAACAAATACAAAGTCCTCTACTACTTGGGCTCAAGCCGTGCAAGCGTGTAAATGCACACCCGCCAGCATCCCATCAGCGAACATCTCGTTCAGCAGTGATGTCAGTAACATGCCGAAGCCCACATCCACTACATTCACTACTGATATAGCTACATCGACATAACCAACTTCAACTTGCGCATCTGTCATGACCACACTGACAACTCCAGCCCGCACCCAACCACCATCCAGTTCAGCCACAGCCAATGCCATTTTGCAGTCATCCTCCTCACACCCTTCTCACCGCAGTCTTCTTTTCAACAATGTGAACCGAGAGTTCAATGCAAACTGGACAAAACTTCGCCGACCTCAACAACAACTCGCATTTCTCCTTTGGGACTGAGGATGCGTACATACTGCATTGTATAATACAGACACAAGGAGTGATATAATAGACTAGTACATGTGCCTTTGTCATCAACACCAGAAGCACCCCGTCAAGTACCCCAACACAGCGAACATTATTGAGTAAAGTGCAGCGGTTGGGAAAGTGAAGTAAAAAAAACTCCTTGAGACAGATAGTGCCTGACCTGGTAGGTTGGTGCGATATGCAAAACATCTCCTCCTGTTTTATTTGAAGATGGACATGCCGAACACACATTCAGCAGCAGTTACCACAAAATAAATCCAAAAAAGGTCCACATTCAGCATCTGCTGACCTTGTCATAGATGACGTCATCGAGAACTATGAAACAGCCGAGGTTTCTGGTGCTAGGCTAGAAGAGGCCAAAGATCAGCTGACCTTGGCGTTAGGTAGGCTCCTTGGAGGGCAGGGAGATAAAGCTGTTCCACCTCCCCTGGACATATCCCACTTTTAAGGAAAGACGCTGACCCTAGACCTGCCATCATCAAATGGTACCATTCTATTCCAAAGAGCATATGAGTCTTTAATCGTCCCGAGGGGTGGGATTATGACATAAATAAGGTTGCATGGTGTAGGGAGACGGATCGCATATCCAGTGCTGATCAAGCCGACGCCAACATGGTCGTCCAAAAAGTACCATATGACTAACAGAGGAATACAAGAGCTACACCACGCTATCCAGTCGAACGGATTTTTATTCGAGCTTCTGTTGACTGGTTGAAGCCTATGAAGCTGGAAGAGACTGAAGTTCTATCTTTGGATGTCACATAGACGTGCATGTAGGACCTCGAAGCATTCTGTGTTCTGTGGAATATATTGTTCTGTGTGTGTGACTGATTTGCAAGAACTGTGCATGCATTGTATAGGTCGCGAGTTATGCGCATCCAGACGTAAGTTACACGTAACTTGGTCGGTTAAATCTAGTTTCAAGGCAGTTGCTTACCAAAAGAGAAAATGCAAACTTCAACAAACTACGCCGCCCATGTCCTCAAGCGCCGCGTCCAAATCGCCTTCCGAAACCTTGTGGACGAATTCTGGCAGTTCCTGACTTTAGTCATCATTTAGGTCCACTGTGTATAGGTCCTGCAACTTCGTCTGCAGCCTACGAATTTTCGACTACGATTTCTTGTATTCCTTTCTCAAACTTTGATATCGGTTGCGCATGCTTAGGAACTTCGCGGGAAAATTTGAACCGGGCAAGCTTCGCTTCTTTATGGTTAAAGTTCCAACAGGAGCAATGAACTTACTCAGAAAGGGCAAACGGCTCTCGCAGAGTGTCAGACAGGAATGACTGAATAGAATTGCAGATGAAGATATGGTGGTGTTGTTTTCACCAGGTACGGTGCCAGGCAGAGTGATGAAGAAAATGGCAATGGACATAGTATACAGGACCCATATTCATAAAACCCTGCTAGGCTTAGTTGCCTGCTAAAGTGCCTAATTTGTACAAGCCGATGTACACAACTAGCAGCCAACTAAGCCAGCAAGGTTTTATGAATATGGGCCCAGGTTCCCAGACTCATTGGAGGAGAGGAAAATAACAGGTAAAAAGTCACATGTCTCATCGTCAATTGGGAGTGCTCTGGGAGACTGATACACCGCAGCAATTGGGCTTCCCAGTCACTGTTCACCAGACTGAGGGCTGGAAATTTTCTGCTTTGGTGGCACCTGCTGTCAGGTGGTTGTTTTGCCAAAGTGGCCATGTTCTTCACATTTGCAAATATTTACTTTGTCTCTACTTATAACTAAAATTTGTATTTGTTTGAGTTTTCTTTTTATTGTATGAAATGAATGACTTGTTATGTTGACCTGCATGTGCATAGCAGTCAGTACATTGTAAAAATGTGGTCACATTGACATTGATTTTATTTGCTGTGCTTTTGGAATGCTTTAAAAGTATGCAACTTATATTACTGCCTACATTATTATTAGTTAATCCTTTTGTCAGTACAGACGCGGTGCCATGCAATGAAATTTCGAAGAACGCCAGCGAAAAAGAAAGAGTGTTGCATGGTCACTGAGAAGGCCGTGGGATTTCTGTGTTCATACAATCGAGGGAGTGCAAGTGTGTGGTCATCATTGTTTGTCATCATGGCCTTCAAAATTCCTAGAATGTCGATTTCCAGAAAGCGTACTCTTGATATTACTGGTATACCAACATTCAGCTTCAACGATGTCCAGTATTTGAACGACATTGGGCGCGGGCAATGGAACAGTCCACGAGGCTGTTAACAGGCAGTCTTAACGAGTTGTTGTCAAAAAGATATTTGTGTTGAAGATGACGATACGTCTGCCCTATTATAGGTAGCCTAGTTAAGGAATGCAGGCTGTTAAACCCATTACAGCATAGTTAAACCCATTAGAGCATAGAAATATCGGCGAATTTCGAGGAATCTGCATTGAAAAGAACCCTTAGCACACTGCTGGCGAGTCCCCCTCGCCCAGCAATTAACCCCTCCGATCACTGCAGGCGACCAGTGCTCGCCCCGTAATTAGCATCTGTCAATAACTGCAGGCGACCTCAATTCGTCCCAATCAGCGATACTGCAGCCACGGAAGGCGAGTACAACTCGACCAATGAGGGCCGTCGTCCTGAACAGGCCATGGTAAAGATGTTAAGCCAGGTCCATCATCTGGGGGATCAACAACAGTGAGAATCTCACTGCGATCCTCACCAACATTCAGCACTCTATGGCTGTGGGATAGGCTTTCTTTCAATCGAAAAACGAACGGAGTTCCAAAAAAAGTCTTTTTTCCAAGTTCGGAAAAAGAAGTACCGGTACATGTAGAAGAGAGTATCTTGCTCTTCTGGAAGAGATGGCTTCGTATGAGTACAAAACGTTTGTAAATGAAGATGGGGAGGATGAGGAGCACCACCCTGGTATTGACATTGGCACAGACGCTAGACATAAAAAAAAAAGACATGGCGAAAAAATGCAAAGGATAGTAGCGTTGTTGCAATGGGTAACAATACTCAGAAGGTGCTCAGATGTGAACATGTGACCAAAGCTGATGATACTGTGATGCAAAGACACGAAAAGTTGGAGACAAGTCGGATATATGAGTATCTGAAGGAGAAGGAGGATGGAGACGACCGATTAATACTCACTGCCACAATTTTAATCCTGCCTTGAACAAGTGTGTGACAGACAAAAAGTCATCCATAAATCAAAACGTTACGTGACGTGCTGTTATAACATTACGAAATCAGTTACGAAGGTTGTAGAAGGGACAAACAAGGAACACAATCAATGTCAAATGGCACAACGAACCAGAGGACAAGCCACTCAGAATCGTGACGCAATGTGCACTGGGCAATCCGAAATTGTGATAATGATAGCAATAGCCATGATTGAAAATATTCCGGCGCATTACAAGCATGTTCATGATACTGCCCAAATTTTGAACCATCAAGGATTGTTATCACCTGTAAAAAAGCTATTTAAAAGTCGAAAATATACATGTACCCGCATTCAACAATGTATTACAGATCATCGAAACTAAGCCTTTCACAGTAGACCGCCAGGTGGAGGAACAGTACATTGTGTGCGACGGAGCGCACATTCAAAGAACACCCGTCGTTGGAGTATAAGAAACGATTATCCATTACTGGAAGAATCAAAACTGTAAGTAGGAATTAAAGTGGCTGTCAAAATGTTAAAACGTAACTACAAAATTCCACCTGCAATCACGCCACTAAAAATGTCAACTTTTTCAATGCTGGACAAGTTGTTTCCTTGATTCGTGTTGTAAATAGCCTCGACACAATGAATGATGCAACCAAATTGTTTCTCCCCATGACAACGATTACAAAGATTCATGAACTTCTTCGTACATATCTTGCCACTGACCTCGCCACTGACTTCGCCACGATCTTGCCATTTCAGATTGTCGGAACTCAAACGTCCCCAAACGGCATCAAACGCAAAGAATAGACAATATTCTTCCAAAAGAGCGCAGCACCGTACAGGGGTCAGCGTCATGACGTCCCGCACGTCATTCATGATGTTTTGAGGTGAGACGAAAAACATCAGATTGTGTCACGACGTCATGATCGCTGAAACAACGGGATTTTTTTTCGAGTCACGTCCTGGCGTTCAGAAATGACGTGCGGGACATCATGACGCTACCCCCGTAAGTTGCTGCGCTCTTTTGGAGTGATAGAGTCTATTCATTCTCGATGATGACGATCGATGGCGTCGAAACTGTCCGGGTTAGCTGTGGAATGAAAGAATAGTAACACTGGACGAGGACCATCACCGGAACAAACGCATAAAGCTACAGAACATGAAGTTTCCAGGTAGAATGATATTACTGGTACGTCTTAATGTAGTACATCGGAAACAGAAAGGCTAAGAACCCATTCACGCAATTTTCGAGCATTACGATGCCGCATCCTCAGTCCATGACCAGCGCTACGGAAACAAACAATGGTTGTCGCATCGCACAGCTAGAAATTCGCGTGAATGGATTCCTAGCCCAGTGTGACAAATGAATGCCTTGACACAATGTGAACCAATTTCCAATGGAGGAAAGTTTGACGACATCAAAGTTTACGCCGCCATGTTGGACGGAACGCCGCGCATAAACTCACCGAACGGGAATCCACATCGCTTGCTCTCTATCTGTCATTTGACTTCACCTGTGGAGGACCCACCCTGCCAGTGAAGCATTTTCTGACAAAGAAACTTGCCATGAGGGAACTCAGTTGTGAAGATCCTATAGAACTGACTTTCTATGGGACAAACCTTGGAATCAAGGATCTGTGTGCCTGGTGTGCTGAAGGAAAAGCCAACAACATGCATGCAGAAATAAAGGAACAATTCAAAAGAGTGCTGCCTATTTGTGACGATTGTTTGAATGCAGGGGAGAAGGCTGTCACTCTTCAAAGCCATATGGGAAGGAGAACATTGGGCATGTTGGGAAGAAAAGAAGAAACTGAACATGTTGAAAGTTGTAGAATAGTACTTCAGTTCCTGGGGAACTTGCGTTCCTTCCACGCTGGTTTAACCTGCATGTAGTTAATTAAAACATTCTTTACTATGTTAACGACATTTATTATTCTTTCTACTTTAGGTTTCCTTGGCATGCTTGAAGAGGACAGCTCAGGCAACCAAGACATTTCGTTAGGCTTCACGATAACTTCAGCGAATGACATAGCCGATGTCTTACGAAATGAAACTATCATCATTGACATGTTGTCGCGCAACCAGCAATGGGTGAACACACGAGCCAAGGAATTAGAATTTCTAATAAGGGCACAGAGCAACGAAATAGAACACTTGAGAGCTGCCCTCGACAAGAATTCCCACCACCAGCCCAGATGCCTCAAACCCCTACCCAGATGCCTAACGTGCTGCCGCCGATGGTTAACAGTGACAGGATGCTCAAGGAGCCCCACCACTGACGAATACACTCATGATGCCCAAGGTACAAACACAGACTCCACCCAGAGTCGGCAATAGGGATGTTCGAGATGTCGTCGTCGCAACCAACCTGAGTCGTGACACAGGATGTAACCCTACTGACTCCTCCCAGAGTCGGGATGTGTGAAACTTCCACCATCATGACGCCACGGATGATACTGACAGAGGATACATTGGAGTACTAGTTCAGTAACGCGAAATCAGAATTTTGCAGCCAGACTCATTCGAAGGGTCATCCCAGACAAGAAGGTTAGACATACGTTCAACTGCACGGGTACGTTTAACAAAGAGAAGATTTCGAAGGAAGTACTGGACTTCATAAGAAAGGCGACCTACAGGAAAAACGGCATATCTGAAGCACAAAGAAACGATGCTTGGAAGACCATAAGGGAAGCAATCGACAAGGCGTGTCGTAAGTAAATGGGGCCACTCTCATGAATTTGCATCATCATGGTTTGCCACTGGCAAGACCCTTCTTGCCCGATGTGCCCTTGCGACGCTGGGACGGCATGAAACGACCTGATTCAGGCTGATGTCTACGGCGAAGGAAAAGCAGGTATATCTACATTGTATGTACATGTACATGTACATGTATTAACATATTATACTTTAAACCGATTTTTTATTTTTGTTGATATGAACTCAGCAAGTAAGCAGGGAAATCATCTTTTATCAAATTATTGTGAAATGTTTTGTATTGTAGATCATCTCACGAACAACCCTGCCTTAGGCCACGCTTATTTTATTTGTTGGATTACGGATTTTTACCATAGAATGCAAGTACGGTAGGGAGAAAAACAATTTTTAAAAAAAGTTTTTTTTGTTATTCGCTGCCTGCTTCACCGTCACTCAAAGGTAAAAAATCTTCCCCATCAGCTGTTTTGGCTGCATGTTCATGTTCCTGCACAAGGCATGCTGGGAGCGATGGGATGGGGCAACTATGTGGAATTGCAGAATTTTTCAACTGAATTTTACGATCGGCGCGGAAAAAAACTTGTTTTCGTGTTTTCTGGGGCTGGCGACGAAAAAGACTGCCGAAAGTGGTAGGTCGGGAAAAAAAATTTTTTTCACTTTCTGATTTTTTAGGGTCGGAGGGTCCGTAATCCAACAAATAAAATAAGCATGGCCTTACTTGCTGAATGATCTTTGATGATGGAAGGACATCATGGGTTGTGGAGCATTATCATGCGAAACTGGCATCGCTACTTCATCATGGTATTCAGCGCAACAACCTCTTCCGGTACCACCCACATCTACACACCGTATAGGCTTAAATCTATACCTAGCACCTCTCTTTCACTTCACTGGATCCTTATGTTGCATTGATGATACCTATGAATTCAGGCACTGATTTCAATCTTTTATAGGTATTTTGGTTTGTCATAGAACTGATGATTCAAGTGGTGTAGACGTCCATTCATTAGGAAAAAAATTATTTGCTTAACAGCTTGAAGGAACTACCCTATGTTTGGCACTGCTGCCAATAAACATTCCCCTGAGTGATGAAGAGCTTTGCAATGTGGACCAAATGATGGCCAAGTCTTCCGCTGCAGTCGGTAAAATGGTTGAAGCAGGAAACGACATCAACGATGCCATATATTGCCATGCGAAGAAGATTGAAGCGATCCTCCCTTGCTTCATTTCTGAATAATACATTGACTGACCACCATCACCATGACTTTCTCTATCCCACCAACTGTGCCTTGTTGTTATTTTTGTATCTGTTTGCTGCTGTTGTTTTATGTGCTCCCTCTTGTCCTCCCTGATGGACATCACAAGAAGGGGAAGCCAATTACGAGCAAGGAGAGAGAGAAAACTCTGAATGTTTGGAAGTACCTTGGCGAAAAAGGCGAACTGACATTGAAACCGCGAAGATCATCGGAATAGGAGAAACTTCTGTCCGAAGGATTCGGAATGAAATAACCAGAAATGGAGTGCTAAAAACACCCGGGAAAACAAGACCAGGAGCTGTTGGAAAAAGGACCCGAGTGCAAATTTATGATGACTTTACTCGCAATGCTATAAGAAGGATTGTTTATAGTTTCTTTTTTACCAACAAACCTCCAACTGTTGCAAAGTTGCTTCATGATATCAACAGTGATCCTGACCTCCCGAAAGTGGGTAAAACTACCTTAAAGCATCTTCTGAAAGAAATGGGACTAAAATTTAAAAGGCGGGGACGTAAAAGCATGCTGATTGAAAGAGAGGATCTTAAGCCTGGCATCAGAGGTATCTAAGAGATATAAGGCGATAATGCAGTGAAGGAAGACCGATTTTCTTCCTTGACGAAACCTGGGTAAACTCTGGTTACACGACAACAAAGGCATGGGAGGATACTACAGTAAAGAGCAAGAAGGGAGCATTTTTTGATGGCTTGTCAACAGGACTGAAGGAATTGAAGCGATCCTCCCTTGCTTCATTTCTGAATAATACATTGACTGACCACCATCACCATGACTTTCTCTATCCCACCAACTGTGCCTTGTTCTTATTTTTGTATCTGTTTGCTGCTGTTGTTTTATGTGCTCCCTCTTTTCCTCCCTGATGGACATCACAAGAAGGGGAAGCCAATTACGAGCAAGGAGAGAGAGAAAACTCTGAATGTTTGGAAGTACCTTTAGGAAAAACATCCAGAATGGCGAAAAAGGCGAACTGACATTGAAACCGCGAAGATCATCGGAATAGGAGAAGCTTCTGTCCGAAGGATTGGGAATGAAATAACCACAAATGGAGTGCTAAAAACACCCGGGAAAACAAGACCAGGAGCTGTTGGAAAAAGGACCCGAGTGCAAATTTATGATGACTTTACTCGCAATGCTATAAGAAGGATTGTTCGTAATTTCTTTTTTACCAACAAACCTCCAACTGTTGCAAAGTTGCTTCATGATATCAACAGTCATCCTGACCTCCCGAAAATGGGTAAAACTACCTTAAAGTGCTCATCTTCTGAAAAAAATGGGACTAAAATTTAAAAGGCGGGGACGTAAAGCATGCTGATTGAAAGAGAGGACCTCATTGCCTGGCATCAGAGGTATCTAAGAGATATAAGGCGATATCGCAGTGAAGGAAGACCGATTTTCTTCCTCGACGAAACCTGGATAAAATCTGGTTACACGACAACAAAGGCATGGGAGGATACTACAGTAAAGAGCAAGAAGGGAGGATTTTTTGATGGCTTGTCAACAGGACTGAAGGACCCAACAAGCAAAGGTGGCCGCCTGATCATCTTGCACGTTGGTAATGAACAGGGTTTTGTACATGATGCAGATTTGGTGTTTGTCTCAGGAAGGAAACCAGAAAAACTTTTGCTTGACTATCACGGTGATATGAATCATGAAGTTTTTGAAAAATGGTTTTTTGACACTTTGTTGCCCAAGTTACCAGTCCCTAATGTATTGATTGTCCCGCGCTGGTTAGCGCCTGCCGTGCGGTGCTGCCACCTTTTATGCTACATTGTAAGTCAGGACACGTGCAGTGCCTGCCGTGTGGTGCTGCCCTCTGTGCTGAGAAGATCGCCTTCGTGCACGTGTAAAGCTTGACGCATGACGCATGTGAGAATAAATCCCGATTTTAAACCGAATAACGAAGGCCTTATCCATTCTTTTGGTATTTAAATTGTAACTCAGGACGCGTGCAGTGCCTGCCGTGTGGTGCTGCCCTCTGTGCTGAGAAGATCGCCTTCGAGCACGTGTAAAGCTTGACGCATGACGCATGTGAGAATAAATCCCGATTTTAAACCGAATAACGAAGGCCTTATCTATTCTTTTGGTATTTAACCCCCGAAACGAGGCACCTAACATCCCTGACAACATCATACAAAATGCAAAAGAGCTCATAAATCCGCCACCAGCACCCCAGATTACTATTGAAGAAGCTCGCCATTCGCCGATCAAAAAATTGGTCTCCGTCACCGCAACAAATCAACAGGTATGTCCTATTAATCTCATTCTCAGGTTTCTTATCACTTCCTTCCAGTCTTCCGTGATATGAAAACCTAATTTTCTTTTAAAAATCAACAGATTTTGACATCTTGAATGCCATCTTACAGAATAGCAAATGCTGAAAGGATATTATGATAATAAGAATAAGCATGACTCCTTTGCAGTGACAGTTTATAGCACTTACATGTATTTACATTTATCCTCCAGGACTGGACCCATATTCATGAAACCCTGCTAGCCCTAGTTACTTGCTAAGTTGGCCAGTTTGTACAGGCCAATGTACAAAACTAGCAACCAACTAAGCTAGCAAGGTTTTATGAATATGGGCCCAGATTGATGCACCTCAAACAGTGAACGTCAAACGCCATCCGTCTAAAGTGCGCCAACTTTTCCTAAAAGACAAAACAGCAACACTGCGTATGTCGCTGTGGCGAGAGACAGACATTTCCCTACAAGCTGGGCAGTTTGTAACCATAACCAATGCTGCTGTCAGCATCTTCAATCAGGAACCCACACTCTCAGCTACCGAGCACACACAGTTGCAGGTAATGGTAGTGTCCCACTGGCAACGTTTTCCCTTGACAAGGGCCGTATCTCAAGTCTGCAATATATTCCCTCAACAAACTGCAATATTTAGCATTCATAGTGTTTCGCATAGGCAAAATTCGAACATACAGAGTCATTGATTGGTCGCAAGCTTAATACCCAATTGCATGTTGGCGTCTCCAGTAATTCTTCCAGGAATTTTTTAAATGGAGAGACAAAGAGGAAATCTGACAGAAATCTTGGTCAAAAACACAAATTTTGACTTTTTAACGAAGCGACGTACTCCCATGTACCCGCTATGGTGCAAAATTTCAAAAAAATAAAACATTTATTCGCCACACACTGAACAATTGAATGATTTTACATTTGAACGGCTTTCTCCTGCATGCACTCTCTTGTGGCGCATTAAACTGGATTGCTGATTGAAGGCCTTCTCACACACTGAACATTTGAATGGTCTTTCACCTGTATGTAATCGTTCATGAGCCTTTAAAGTGCTTTTCTCAGCGAAGTCCTTTCCACAAACTGAACATTTGAATGGTCTTTTACCTGTATGTACTCGCTCATGGCTATTTGAATTGATTTTCTGACTGAAGGACTTCGCAGAAACTAAACATTTGAATGATTTTACATTTGAATGGATTTCTTCTGTATGCACTGTCTTGTGGTGTGTTAAATAGGATTGGCGAGTGAAGCCTTTTCCACACATTTAACATTTGAATGGTCTTTCACCTGTATGTACACGCCCATGAGCCTTTAAAGGTTATTCCAATATTTCTCTTACATTCTGTATTTTTTCAGACTATTGTCATCTGCAATCTGCCGAGAGGACCAGATTCATATGGACTCATAAAGAAAAGGCTGGGGAAGTGCATCTGGGACGCAAACCATTACAAGAAAAAAATGTAAGTACCAACATCCACCGTTGACTGAAGGTAAGGTGGATCTATATCGATTTCACTATATCTATATCTTGCCATTATTCTTGTTTGACGTTGACCTGCTATTCTATTTCCGCAACTCATATTCTGGAATATGCCGAGGACTGGAGGGAGGCTTCGCACTTTCGTCAGCAACAACGTAAAAGTAGCTCTCCTTTGTGTTGGGAATGTTTGAGGTAATATCAAGCTGATGTCAATATGGTGGACAATATGGATGAGTCAGGTGGTTGCGAAAGCAGCAAAGAATTTTATCAAGTTAAGAAGAAGAGGAAGTATGTTAAACATTCTTCTCGTGACTTGCAAGAAATAGCGTTAACGTAAACGTTATCGTTAGCGTGTGATCTCTTAAACTCTGTAATATGACCGAACTCGCGTAAACGTCGGCTCCGAGTTTGAAAACTGGGAAAAACAAAGGTTGGCTGATGGAGAAGGAGCGGATCAAGCACCTCGTGGCACTACACGAGTGTAGGTGTGATTTTCGCCATGCTGTGCGAGATGGCTTCGCCTTTGGTGAGTTTTCAATAGTGTAAGTTGGCGTACGAGCCGTAGCTAGCAAGCCCTGCGCTAAGTTAAATTTTTTACTCAAGCGTCGCCCTGATGCCATGCCTAGTGTTCTGACGTAACCCGAACTGGGGGGTGAGACTGACTTGAAAAACTGTAAGGTGAAACCAGCAATGAAGCAGCCAATCAAAAGTTCATTAGGGACACACACCGCATGAGCTACTGCAAAATCTTGTCCGCAGCCAGGTGTACTTCACTGCGGACAGAAATTAGGTCATCCAGGTGTGCTGTGTGTATTTATATATCGTGGTATACAGGGCTGGCCCAATACATTAGTTTCGCAGTAACTCACGCGGACTGTGCCCCTTATGTCCACTATATCAGGACTTAGCAGGAAAGCAAAGAAGCAAGAGGGGCGAGGGTTCCATTTGTCTAATTCCTAGCCTATGTGTTAAAGATAAATGTTCTGCAGGTGGCTGCGCCGGATCGAAAACTTCATTTGCCTATTGGATGGGCAACTACAGAAGTAAGTTACAGTAAATTCCCCAAAGGGAAAAAAAACTTCCCATGCAAAGGACATCAGAAAACCCAGGAAAGGAGGGGTTAACTGGCTTCCTAGTTTCCCTGATGGTGAAGACCATAACAGCCTCACAAAAATCCGAGACCGCCTGATTTATAAGAACAAGAAAGTCAAGAAAGATAAGCACTTCACTGACAAGCAGTGGCACTGAGAAGACAGCATGCGAATGAGAACCCATCAGTTGGTGATTTCAAGCAGCTGAGCAAGAGTACAGTTTATCTGTAAGAGTAGAAGTTATTTTTGAAGCAAAACTCTCTAAACAAGACTGTCTGCTGTGTGCGAATTATTTACATGATAAGGATTTGAAATGATCAAAATCATTTACAACATTGTTTGAGCCGCTGATGAACAGTTATTATTTAGCCAGAATTTGCAGAAATTTTGTGACATTACCACGAAAACATTCATTCTGGATACCCGAAATTGTTGATGCGTGAAAAGCACCAAGCATCAAATTCAAAGAAATCATCCCTCATATCAAAGAAGACCTAAAAATTCACATATTAAACCAGTTTCCTTCATCCACGGCTTCGTTTTTCTCGAGATTCAAGCAAATCTGTCAGAACCTAACGTCACACTTGCACACCTCAATTGCAAACTCTAACAACAAGAAAAATTCAGTTTAAAACTGCACGGAACTCGAAGGGCCACATTTTCAGTTGATGACAGCATTTGCAGGAACAGTTGCTGAAAAGCTTCTTACAGACATGGCATTGATATTGTCTTTCTCGTGTATGCACTCTCTTGTGGCGCTTTAAATTGGATTGCTGATTGAAGGCATTCCCACACACTGAACTTGAATGATTTTACATTTGAACGGCTTTCTCCTGCATGCACTCTCTTGTGGCGCATTAAATTGGATTGCTGATTGAAGGCCTTCTCACACACTGAACATTTGAATGGTCTTTCATGTAATCGCTCATGAGCCTTTAAAGTGCTTTTCTCAGCGAAGTCCTTTCCACAAACTGAACATTTGAATGGTATTTTACTTGTATGTACTCGCTCATGGCTATTTAAATTGATTTTCTGACTGAAGGACTTCCCACAAACTAAACATTTGAATGGTTTTACATTTGAATGGATTTCTCCTGTATGCACTGTCTTGTAGTGTGTTAAATATGATTGGCGAGTGAAGCCTTTCCCACACATTGAACATTTGAATGGTCTTTCACCTGTATGTACTCGCCCATGAACCTTTAAATGGTGTTTCCCAGTAAAGGCCTTCCCACACACTGAACATTTGAATGGTTCTTCACCTGTGTGTACTCGCTTATGAGACTTCAATTGCCTTTCTCGCTGAAGGTCTTTCCACAAACTAAACATTTAAATGGTTTTGCACCTGTGTGAATTCGAATATGATTTTCGAGGCCGCTACGATTACCTCGTTAGGACTGTCCAGGTAGAAGTATCATAGCCTCGTGATGGTCCCCAAAATGCTTGCCCGATACATATCAAGACCTAGTGACACTGAACAGTGATTTTGTTAATTTTGACCTCTGTAGGTACTACTTTAATAGGCGAGTGGAACTAATCAACTTTTATCGATTGAATTTGCCTCTGAAGCCAATGGCAAGGGGTCAAAGTTGGGACTTTCTTCCCCTTTTTTACCCCTTTTGTAGGGGCTCACGGGCCGAATCTGACTTTGGGGCACATATTTTCTTGATGTACACTCATAGACCTACATTTTGACACCAATATTGATATGATCTGATGATATCATATTTTTGACCCCTTTTTCATTTCCCGTACCCTAACTTTAGGGGTCTCTTTCTCACTTGCTGCCGGGTTTGAGAAAGTCTACCCAAGATTTTCTTATAATATGGATGCTCCCCTCTCAGAAACAGTAGAATAACTTAGGGTACACCTTATGCACAGAGGAACCCCCCCCCCACCCACCCACCCACCACCCCATGCATTAATGTACTTGAATGGGCAGTTGCTCAGATCTAAACCAGAAAGGGCATTAAAGGAGGCATCAATGTAATCCAAAACAAGCTTGACACCAAATCTACCTCAAATTTGAAGTTATTATTGAATCTCTCTTTTACTTGATTTCGTCAACTGTGCCGATTTTTGCAGAATCATGGCATCAATATTCTACAGTCAGAAAAGGCCATGAGGGCTGAGATAAGAAACCGGGTGGCCGACCTTGAAATTGAAGTTGGATCTGGTGATTTACCAAGGAGCAAAACTGATGCCCCCCTTCACAAATGTGCCTTTGTGAAAGTTGTTCCCACCAAGGAAGCCGCTGAACACCACCTGTGTGGAACAGCTGAAACTTTCTTTATTGATCATCCTACTGAAATGTCAGATGTATTTATCAAGATTGGAACGGATAAAGGTCGTGATAATTGTAAATCAGTTTTTCTGACAGTGAACTTCAGACAACCCAACAGCGCCCTAAATACTACACTCCTGTGCTATTTTGCATATCAAAGATATTGTCAACATTTCTTCGCCCTTGTCGGGGAGGACCAAACAAAAGATGTAACATTGTGTCTCTTTGGCGATTACGAATTCTTATGTTTTGTAGGGACATAAGGGTGCCAATGCCAAATGCCCTTGCATCTTTTTTATCGTCTCCCATAAGAGCAAAACTGAATGCCTTGCTTAGCCAACAGCTCAGCAAGAACTACACAACAATTTACTACAAGGAACATACACGTATATGTAGGCCTATATTTGTTATTGCAGGTTGATAAATACGTTGCCAGAAAATTGGTGGTTCTGGACGATCCGGAAAGAAATGTGCTGTGTTCTGTATACTGTCCGGTTGATGAGAACCTTTCTCACAAACTACAAACTGTAATCGAACAGAATTCCAGGCTAGAAGAGAAAAAAAACTCGTATGGTGCAACAATTGGAGACGTCCGAGAAAGAAATATTGCTAGATGTTCTCAAACAAGAGCTTACCCGTAGCGCTAGTCATGATTCGTCTCAGACGTACAAGCATCAGGCGCGCATATTTTCTACCTGATAGGAGATGAAACGTTTTTGGACGACATGTTGGATCCTGATGGAGAGGGCCATCTGGCTCCAAATTCAGAGGAAGGCTGGAACATCTACCACAAATCAAGCAGATATCAAAAGTCTGAACATCAACAATCACATATTTGAGAACTGACTTGAAGCTAAACATTGACAGAGATCAGCCTTGATCGTTAGTGCCCAGTATAGATGTGAAGAGGATAGTCCTTTGTATATTACATGCAGTGGCAAGATGTGTGGAAAAGTTGTTGAATGTACAAATCGCGACAATAATATCAGAAAGCAACATTGCTGAACAGATTAAAAAAGGCGAAGAAAAGGAATGTATTTCTTCCCTGGAGAACAATATTAACCACAGAGAGATTGGGCTGGATAATTTTAGAGTGCATTTCAGCCAGAACCCGTATCTCGAAATAAGGAACATGCCATTGAAACTTGAGCCAGAACCCGTATCTCTAAATAAGGACCATACCATTCGACCTGAGCCAGGACCTGTATCTCTAAATAAGGACCATGCCATTGCGACGTGAGCCCCCCTCCCCGCACCATACAACTGAATTGTCAAAAATCCTTGAAACCATGCAGGAAAAACGTGAAATTTTGTTACTGCATTCAGATGGTGGCCCACATCACAGAGTCCCTTTATCTGTCTGTGAAATTGGCCCTGATCTGCCTTTTCTTGAAGCACGATAAAGACATGGTCGCAGCTGTCCGCCGCACTGCACCCCACAAGTACAAATTCATGTAGCTGGAAAGATCCAGCTGAAAGGATCATGTCCATCCTAAACCTTGGCATTCAGTCAGTTGGCTTAGTTGGTGAAAAGTTGACCAACAATGTTGGGAGAAGGGACTTGGAAGCTATTGATTTCAGTGGAATAAAAAATTCGCTGCTGAAGAAGTACGAAGTCAGGACTCCGTGCGAACACACACAAAAACCGGTGATGATGCCACCAAAACAGAGATGTGTTGTTCCCACACAGATCATTGAGAAGAAATGTGTGTTCATTAAAATTGAGGAGGACGTTTTCATCTCCAAACCACCGAACCTCTTGGAGCACAACTACATGTAACTGACATTATGATTGCGCTCTACATGTACACTGCTCAGCTCGAAGGCCAATGCGCCATAGTAGAGCTGCAATTAGGGTTCAATGGAATGTAGTAAATTCTGCACAAGTCCATTCGAAGGAAAACTTCTGGAAATAAGGACCATGGTTATAAGCTTTTTTAAAGCTGACGTGAACGAACGAAAAGCCCCCATGCGACAAGCAAGAGAATTGCAAACGCCCTGCAAACACCTCAAACGAAGGCTCAGGACATGATAGACACCACGAGGCCAGGAGGGCGCCACCTTATTTGTCTCTGAGCTGTCAAGGTGTCAACATCCTCTGGGGAGCTCCTGCTGAACACTTTTTTTGAAAGAAAAAAGTTTGACCCAGCAGGGAATCGAACCCGCGCCTTGTTATCTCTGTTCCACCGTGTTCCCCATTCGGCCAACGAACTTGTTGGAACACTTCGCATATTTTCTTTTATTCGTAGTATTATTACGTAAGTCGAAGGCCTACGTCCATGACAAACACAAATCATGTCTCTGTCAGCTGGCTCGTTGGCCGAGTGGTCAGAGCGGTGGATTACACATCAAAAGATCGACGGTTCGAATCCCGTCTAAATGACTACTTTTTTTTCTTTGAGTAGTGTAAGAGGTATCCGGAGATGTTGACAGCTCTGTTGCCTGAAGGCAAATAAGGTGGCGCCCTCCTGGCCTCGTGGGGTCTATCATGTTCTGAGCCTTCGTTTGAGGCGTTTGCAGGGCGTTTGTAATTCTCTTGCTCGTCGCATGGGGGCTTTTCGTTCGTTCACGTCAGCTTTAAGGGTGTTGTTGGAAAAAAAATTCAAGCTCAAAAATATGCATGTGTCCTAGATTTTTGGTCTGCAATTTTCTGTAAGATTTTCCCACCGGGATCTAAGTTAGACTGGGATCTCACACAGGATCCCGATGGGATCCCACTTTCAGCTGATTACAGCCACCTATGATCCCAGCGCGATGTCTGAATCCCACCGGGATCCTGTTGGGATCCTAGTTTTATCCCAGTTACTTTTTCTATAATAATAATAATAATGTGTGGGCTTATAGTGCCTTTTACATTTAAGTGCCTTTTACATTTTACACTTCTCCACTGATGTGGCAGCTGATCATTAACAGGCCTTGGTATCTCTGAAGACGTCCTTTCAGTTGCAATTAAAGAGGCTAGGAAGTTGCTCAACACACCGCTTGCTATAATGGAGAAGCCAACACTCGGCATGGATCACCCGAGAAAGAAATTCTTGGTTCGAGCAAAGGCAATCAAAGAGATTTCTATGAATGCACAGTGATCAAAGACCATGTGAACTGCCAATGCCAACAATACAGATGCAAAGGGCCGTGCAAGCACAATCTCTGTATGGCGGAGATGATCATGATTGATTAAACAGCATTTCTTATTCACTTTGCGGCAGCAACACAAGTATAAGTCCATAAACCTCCTGTACCAAAAGATACAGCAGGGAAGAAGGGTGAGAAGCAAAAAACCCATGGTGACCATCACGACAAGTTGAAGACACACCAGACTCTCCTGTGACCAATCCATTCACAGAAGTTTATCACAACAACAACTAACATGAGGTCTGTTTTCTCGTTGATGAACATAAGGCCATGAAGGCCAACGTGTCCCTGAGCGCATTCCTGAGTATTTGGGAGCGTGAAGATAACCACATCATCCACATGACCCAAAGAATGGACAGCGAGCTCTCCGATCAGTCCAACTTTTTACAACAGTCTTCACAGATCAGATTTTCTACAGCAAGAAAACTGTCTCTACCGGGACACAATTGGCAGTGCTGCAGGAAGACGTCTTCTGGGAACTTCTCTCGATATGCGAGGCACATTACTTCTGCTTCGTTACAGCTCAGACAGAGTTGAATTTTACTGCTCAACTGGTCGATTTGGCTGGATGCAGATACAGTCAGCCTCATAATGTCAGGATGACGACCACAACTTCACCAGGGCTGATCGTAGTGTTGAAGAAGCAATTCGTGAGGTTTAATGGTGAACCCAAACAAATTGTTTCTGACCCAGGGCCTCAAATTCATCTGCGGAATTTCGAAAGTTCGTTGACAAACTGGGAAACTGGAGACGTTACTTGTTCCCCAGGAGTGAACTACATGTGGAAACAGGCAGTGGGATAATTCATGGACACAAGAAATAGTAGGACTTACTAAGATTCTCTCACTTGGCCAAGATGTGCACTAACATGTAAAAAGGAAATTCAAAATACAGCAGTCAAACAAAAAACTTACACACATGCATGGTTTTATTTCAGGGTCTGAATCAGATAAAGAAAACCAGTCCTGTATAACAAAGGGGGAAAGCAGCAACTTGCAACAAAGGAGTACATGAAGAGGGCAAGGAAGGTGTTATTTGTGCAGCGCAGGGGTCTGCTACAAACGAGAACAACGGTCACTGGACAACAACGTGCATGTCGTTGACACGGCACGTCCAAGAACCAACTGCTGCTCCAGTGATTGAAAGAAACGCCAAGGGTCACCCGACTGTCACTCAAAACAACTCCAATCAATATCGGATTCCTGCAAAAAGTGCATTGTCCTCCAAAATGAGGACGAGGTCCTGTATTCCACGATAGAAAGCTTTGGAGGATGAGAAAGCAACCTTACGTAGGGATGCCAGGAAGGGAAAGTGGCAGCAGCTATGTTGGTGTAATGCGAATGGAGGAAGAGGGGAGGGGGGACCAGGAGGTGGACATGGTCAAGTTTCTGGAGTCTGAGCTGCAGGGGGCCAAAGAAGAAGCGAGGAAACTCCAGAGGGATTTAGCAAAGAGAAGACGCACTGGTGGAATATTTGTGGTGAGGTTAGGAGAAAGTGGGACAGAGGTCACCAGGCTTAAGAGAGAACTAGCAAGCTGGCAGGAAGGACAGGGAGAGAGAGAAGGGAGGGGAGGGGGAAGCTGGACCCGGGGACAAGAGGAGGAGACCGAGCGAGATGGGGGAGGTTGAAACAGAGGGGAGGGTGGTTCAGAGGGGTGAGAAGAGGTCGAGAGGGACCGGCCGAGAGGAGGGGCTCAGGAAGGCGAGGAAGTCAAGGCCAGGATGGCAGTCAGAAAGGAGTGGTCTGGAAGGTAACAGCAACTTGCAGCACCTCCTGGACAGGTATTGGGAAGTAGAAGCCTATCGGAGGTGGTGGGAGGCGTGCATAAAGAGAGGGGCACAGTGAGGGACCCGCAGAGGAAATTAGAACGGGAGGAGGTGGGGGTTTCCGGGCAGTGGTGTTTATGGTGGTGGAGGGACGACATCAGCAGTAGTGTGGAGGAAGAGGAATAGGTAGCTATCCATAGTGTGATGGAGCAATTGGAAGAAGGTGAAGGAGAGGTGCAGGGCGGCCGGGGTTGGTCTCGTTGTGGTCAACCCGACCGAGGACAGATGTGTTGCAGGGGGTGAGGGGTGCGGCAAGGAGGGCGATCTGGGAAATAATGCGGGACCTACAGGATGACTGGGGCGGGCCCCACTTTTGCCCAAAAAAACCGTCAAATTCAATGGTGAAAAACGACAAATCAATTTCCCTGTTTCCCAGTCCCCTTCTATGTAAACTTCCTGCCATTATTTTGTACTTTAGTTGCACCCAGGGCCAAAAATGCCACCAGGCGTCGCCCCGTTCCCATGTATTACTCTCATGTTTTTTTGTTACAAATAAATTTCATTCATACAATCCTTACAACAGCTGTACCACTCCGTGACCTAACAAAAAAGAACACTGTGTTTGTCTGGAACCCACAACACCACAGAGCCTTCGATAAGCTCAAACAGGAGATCGCATCCGAATCTACGTTTTCGTACTTCGACCCTGCAAAACCAAACATGATGCAAAGGGATGCTTCTCTGAAGGGACTCGGGCTGTCCTTCTGCAGGAAGGACGACCTGTGTACTGTGTTCAACCAGCTTGTGTTTGGTAAAAAGGTTAAAGTGCAAACTGACCACAAGCCAATTGCTGCTGCATCCAAGCACGGGCATCTGGAGAGTAAATAGTAAAAGTAGGGCCCAGTCTCCAAGTTACACATGGAGTTTCCGAAGGAAACGACAGGGTATGCATGTTCTCAACAAGAAATGAAGGATTTTTTCACCAAAGTCTGGGATCGAGTTTTACACCAAAAAGCAAGACAAACCACTTGAACTTGGATTCAAACGAAGCTACGGACATTTTCCCTTCACTAGAAATACTTAGTCGATCCTGCGATCGTTGTCGGTGATCGGCTAGCTGACCCGCGTCGCCAGAACTTGACAAGTAATGGATCTACACTATACTTGTTGAATGTTTGATGCGAACTGTATCAGATACATTTTGGCAATACGAGATGCGGTACACTAACAAAATGGATGTTCTTTTTGAAATGGCCACATCACTTTTTATTCGAATTTCAGCGCACGCCTATTATAAGCGCACGCATAAATACGGTAAAATGGAGAATATATTTTCAAAGGGGGTTGATTCGTGATTCAAGTCCTGAATTGGAAGTGAAACTTCTGTCAGGATTTGAAAAGGAAAACGTTTGCAAAATTGAAAGATTTCAAGTGAAATATATGGCATATGTCAGATGCAATAACCTAGAATCGGTTCTAAGACATCACTGCATAATTTTCGATTAGTGACGACTTCTCCACCACGTTGAAGTCACATGTTAGTCAGAATACAATTGCCATTGCGACAGGCCTGTGAATAGGGCCGTAAAGGTGTATTACAATGAGTTTTGACGAAGGGTCATTGATTTCGTGGGGTATTCAAAAGCATGCCGACTTGGGTTTTCATTGATAAGAGGTATACAGGGTGTCGTGTAAGAAACTGAATCATAGATTTCTGAAGAAAAAGCTGCGTGCAATTGCATAAAGAACAACTTAAAAACGAATTTCCATTAAAACACTATCGTGGACCTTTGACTTGCCCACACAGTCGGTTACGTTCTGGAAAAGTACACTTTGACCCAAGCGGCTTTAGCTTACTGTGAACTTTATACTTATCAGTCATGAAAGGATTGATTTCTGC
>NMRB01000274.1:461732-472964 GCA_002633025.1 Notospermus geniculatus
CCTGTCCCTATGCTAGCTAAGGGCCTGAGACAGCCCGTATTCTCAATAACAAAAGGATATCTCTTACCAAATAACTTGTTACAGGCCTACCATCACTTATAACCAAACTTATGCAACACTTTAAAACCTGATTGTCCTGAAGGAGTCAAGCATTTGCTTGAGACTTGCAAGTCAAGCACCTCAAGCAAATGCTATTTTTTATGAATATGATACTAAGTATAAGCACATGCTTCTGCTTAATTCTTGGTGAGATAGCAGATGCTAACAAGCAGATGCTTCTAAGCACTTGCTAGTTTTTATTACACCTTCACTCTACCAAGTTGTAAAAAATGTGCTATGACTCAGTCGTTTGAGAGTCTAGATTGTTTAGTGAAGATTGATATCCCTTTTCGGTTGGTCACTGTTTATCGTCCACCGCCTTCAACTTCAAATGGATTGTCGGTGTCACAGTTCTTTGATGAATTCTCAGAGTTCCTGTCTTCCGAACTAGCAACATATGGTGGGGATGTCCTTGTTGTAGGTGACTTCAATTTCCATGTTGACTCCAGTGACAATGTCAGTGCAATGAAATTTTTGGACATGATGGAGTCGTTCGGTTATGCCCAGTTAGTGAACTCTCCAACACACCGTCGCGGCCACACTTTGGACTTAGTGTTTGTCCGGGGAAAGGACTTGGTCAGGGATGTGAGTACATGGGACCCTGCTATCTCTGATCACTTCTCGGTCATTGCTGAGATGTGCCTTAGAAACAATCAAAAACAATCAAAAACACGCTCAAAAACAATCAAAAAGTACAATGGCAAATTGCAGCTGGGGACTACAGAAAACACTGTCATAACAGTGGTAAGTAAAGAGACCGTTAACAGAATCAGGTATCCTGGCTGAAGGATCACTCATGTGGTTCATCAACAACAAATTCTACAATTGATGTGCCAGAGTCCATGATATCATTGCTTTGGTGATGCAGAGGAAACTCTACGAAGTGTTTCTTGTCAACTCTCACCAAGGAAAAACGAGATGCTTAGCCTAAATGAAAATCCTGGTGAGGTACCTGATGACAGAAGTGCACAGGAATCGTTCCTTGACGCCAGATCATTATTCAAGATACCTACAACAGTACGAGATGTACTTTAAAGAATGTGATGAATGGACAACTTGGCCCGACTGCTTAGTACTGGAGCATGTACATCTTCATGATCAACCGAGTCCACAGGAACCTGACGAAACGAACAAATGACCTTGAAAATGAAGGCTACACCACCATATTGACAGTCATAGTTGATATATTGATGCATGATGACCTACACCACATAAATCATCAAGAAATTGAATGTAAGTCCCATCATCAACTCCCATTATTAAACAGTAAAACTACTTTTAAAAAACAGCTAAAAACCTTTCTTTTTACTAAAACTTTTATATGACTCTAATGTTTTACCTATTTTCATTGTTTTATTACATATTACATACAGTGCTTAGAAAATGTTCACTTCATATTAATGTAGCACTCTTAATGTGAATAAATTATTATTATTATTATTAATTATTATTAGTAACAGGTTTGGGTAACTACACGACACTGGAAGAGCTTGAGACTGCTACTGCAGAAGCCCTGTTAGAGAGAAAGGAAGCATGTCCAGAGGGAACAGTGGACTGCCAATGGGACTAGTCTTTGACAACTTTGATGAGATGACACAAACACTCTATCATGGTCCGACACATTGCATGATACTATGAGCATCATCTTGTACCAGAATGTTCCGGAATTGCAAGTCACTGTTATAGGACAATGGTGTGGTGTCATCTTTGGCAAACAAGAAACACCATCTTCAAGTTCAACAGCAGGAACACCATCACATGCTCCAGAAACATCTCTGTTACCATACCGTAGCATTCCTGCGTGAAACTAACTGTAATCAAGACAGAAATGGCCCACAGGACAGCATAGTCCTTCGACCACAAGATGATGATGATTCCCAAGGTGACAGCCTTCAACCACAGGTGGTCGTCTACACGGCAACATTTCAGTGCTACACGCTGTACAACGCCTACGCCCTCTCCCCATGACGTCATGGGGAGGGGCGTAGGCATTGTACAGCGTGTCGCAGTGAAATGTTGCCGTGTAGACGACTGCCTGTGCCTTCAACTACAAGGACACTGCTGTCTACAGTCAGATTGATGTCAGTGTAAATGCAAGAAAGCTGGACTTTCTGTGGAGGACGACACAGGCCCTTAATCATGCTGATGCCATCCCAATTTGGGTTGGTTTCAGGGCCAATATCTGCAAGGACAACTTACCAAGACAGGAGGTTTGGTACATGCCTAATCTGAAGGAGCCAACTTATCTGTTGTTCACTAGTGATCGCACAGAAATGTGCTGAAGAATGCAGTCAGAAATATGCAGTGGTAACATACGATCTCAATGCAGCCAAACCAGCGATGCAGATACAAGTGACACAAGCCCCTAGATTCAATAATGTACTTGTCATGCTAGGATTGTTCCATATTGAAATGGCATTTTTAAAGCAGTTGGCACATTGATTACTGAATAAGGAGGACCATGTATGATGACAGAAACTGAAGTTCTCGCAACTGGGTCACTCAATGGATTCATTACTGGCAAACATTTCAACAGATGCAAAAAGGCTTCATCCCCTCCTGACTCTCGCATTTGAGAAGCTGCACTTTCTTGCCTTTCTTCAAAGCTACGACCAGAAGAACAAACTGGAGGAATTGCTCAATGCCTTACAAGTTGACAAGGTAGTGCAACCAGAACACCAAGAAATTACCAACAATCCACTGCTTTTGAGTTGTTCCACAGCATATTTATAATACACAGACCTTTAAAACGATCAGGAGCACATGGAGCAACTGCACAACTTTGGCTTATGTATGTCGATTGGCTTATGTATATTGTACAGAGAGTGATCATTTCAGATAAAAAATTGTAATGGGCAGTGTACTTCTTATTTGATACATGCCGAAGAATGATTGCTTTTGTAACTGGAGATATTGTACTACAGATGTAGCTGATGTAAAATCATTTTAACATGCTCATGATTCACATTTTCTATTTCTATCCGCAATGGCGAGTTCAGTGCAACATGCAATTGTTGCATTTGTGGATGATGATGGGGCCTGTGAGACTGCGCCATTTAAATGGCTTCACAAGTTCAAATCAGCAAGGCACTGTATGTGCTATTGGTCACCTGGGAAGGACAACAGAAGAGCCATCATGAATTGTGTTGCCCCAAGTGACAAATGGTCTTCATATGAAGTGTGCATACTTTTTGAGACTTGTATTAGTTTTGTTCCCTTCTTTAAGGTGCAGCCTACATGTACATGTACTTCCCGTGATACTGCACAGACCAAAGCAAAGACGAATTCCATGAGTATGTCACTGGCATTTCAGACCTACTCGCCCAATTCAAAGCAGAAACCTTGGAAGAGGTTGAGGAGGCATTACCAGAGAGTTAAGAAGGGATCGTATTACATGTACCCCTCCGGACATGAGGAGCCCACACTCTCTTAGTACATGTGTAGTATGGCATTTGAGAATTGGCACTGCGTGGTTTGAACTAAAATAATAATATAACTCTATAATAATAACTGTTTGACAATAATTCGAATGGTATGATAATTATAATAATGAATAATAATAACTGGTCAGCAAACCGTAACTGTATATAATAACGGTATAATAATAATTTGAACAGTATGATAATAATAATAAACAATAATAACTGGTCAGCAAACTCCTTTTTTGAAGAATGCCATTCGTCTTGTCTCTGCCCTTTTGTAATAGTAGCAAAGCTATTCTAATGCTAGGCCTAATGCTGGATGCTACACACAGCAAAAGCAGGTGTGATCCTGTCACGGAAATTTCATTTCCAGAACCTGGAAGAAGAAATCGATCGCAGTGCCCACCATCCACGATTCATCTCAGACGAAGAAACTTTCTGGGCCTCCGCATGATTGTTCTACTAATTCGGAAGATGCAGGGTCATTTCGGCAATCTGAGCACTTGAAAAAGAAGGAAAGGTCACGGGTAAGTTTTTCATTTAGGGATCGTAGCAATGTCAATAGATTCTTTGTGAATTTCAGTAACTTGAACTTGAAGGTGGTGTTATTTCAGGATAATATAATCAGACTTTAAACATTGTTAAATTTGTACAAAATACTCATTTTTTACAGATTTTGGAAGAAGCATTCGCAGCATTTTTGAGGCTACCCAAGATACAGCTTCCACTGCACCGGAAGTTCCAGAGGCTGCACAAGCTGAAACTTCAGCTGCACTGGAACATGAGCAAGCTAACACCTCAGATGCACTGAACCGTACATGTAAGCTTACTCATCAGCGTTTGTTGAAATTCAATAAGGAAACGTGAAAGAAAAAGAATAGTGAAACTGTTCCCAAGAAGGTCTTCCTAAAACGTAAAAAGGAACTGATGTCAACCAAAAATGTCAACCCAAAACATACAATCCCTCATTCAGAGTCAGGCGAAAAGAGGTGGCGAAGAACTCAGTGCTGTCCCCAACCGAACAACGGTGGAACAAAAGAGAGCCGGACAGCAGAAATGGCCATGAGAACAAAGGACGTTACTCTGGGATTTGACGCTACCACTCAGGAGGATACGCACATTGACAGTATACACCTTACTTCGAAAAGAGAATGTGATGTGGTGGCAATTGATGAGCTGCCATGGGGGACAGCCGATTACTAGAGTGGACATATTATTTCTTCTGTGGATAATCAATCTAGGGAGATTTTCACAAAGATCATTATCAATTGCCGCACTAGAATAATTGATAACATAACAAACACGATAAATTACAGAGTAACTGTAAATCATTCGACAATAAGAAAAGTTAATGAGGCCTGGGTCAAGTCGATGAACGAGCTGAACTGCCACAACATGCAGGTCTGTGCTGAAGTCCTTGGAAACAACCAAAGGTGAACTCTTTGGAAAGGAGTGTGGTGCTGCGGACAATAAAATGCTGTGTGAAAGATCTGTTGGCTGGAAACAGCCAGGTCAGTTATGAGAGATTTGGCTGAGAGAGAGAAAGTACTAAATCAAAATCGATTCTCTTTCCAAAGAAACACCACTAAAACTAGGGTTTTTAGCAGACGAGTTACAAGCGGCATTGTTTCCGCCCATAGCTATTCATGGCAAGAGATTTTGGGCAAACTCTTTTTGTCTGTTGACTCTAACGATGGAAAGGCTGCTCTTTGATAACAAGTGACCAATTAATCTACTGTCTATGTCTTCCGATTTACTTTTGTTCAACATTGCAACACTTTGCAATTTTGCCCGTGCATCACTTTGCTCAACACAATTTTGTGACTAGTCAAATGTCAATTATTGATGATCGATTGGGGTCACCAGGGGTGAAATGTTCACCCCAAAATGACCTGAACATTTTGCAATTTACATGTCATTCCATCTGAAACCTATTCAAATCAGTCATCCAGATCTAAATTAAAGACTTAAAGGTGTTCTGGTTCGAATTGTAAACTAAACATTACGGTTTGTTTATTTACATGGCTGATTATAATAGTTATTTTTCCTCGGACATGTGGCAGCACCGTGTATACCAAAACATTAATGTTATCTATTTTTATATCTATCTTGATAAATATTCTTGTAACTGAAATATATTCATTATTTTACGCTCAAAAACAATCAAAAAGTTGTGAAAGGCGAGACGTCTTGTCTTTGGTCTTGGGACCACCTGTAGACCCGCCACCTGTCGTCGAATCACAACCTCCGACGTGCCAGCCCGCCGAGACCAAAACTGCGAAGGATCCAGCGCCACCTGCCACTGAACCCGGCATCATTATCGTCCCGTGGACGGAGGTCCCTTTAATGTCTCCCTTGCCCGTGGTTGTGCCTCCGGAAACCAGCTCAACACCTGACGTGCTCGAGTTACCGACGAAGTATCGCTACTGCAGTCCGTCCTATCATGGATCAGACGACGATGATTCCTTGGGGTACGTCCCCAGGAAGAAGAAGCGGCCAGAGCCTCAACCACTCTCTACGTCAAACATGGCTCCTATGCCGATGTCACCCGTGCCGCCCAGTCAGCGATGCACACTGCCAGCTGGACCAACGATGGTCCCCAACACCCCGTCGACCCCCGTCGCCGCATCCGTGGTTGCCCCCAACCTTTTTGATCTCCACATGCCTGTGCAGTTTACTCGAACGACAGTAACTGAAGGCAACAGGAAGACCGTGACAGAGGTGTGGGAATACAAGTAGAGACTGATCGACCCGTCCTGCCGCTAGATGTTTCCATCCCACACAAGATGTTCCCTACGATTCCGTCCGCTTCATCCCACTTCAAGTCAATATCCTTTTTATTTAAAATACCTATAGAGTTTCTGATATACTGCTGAAAATGTCATATCCTGTTTGTAATGCTCTGACTGGAAATATTCCTATTATGTCAAATTCTCCTTAGTCGAATTTTAGCAGGGGGTTGTGTGAAGATTCTGGAAAATTTCCCCTTTAACTTCACCTTATACTCATTATCTAAGTCACATGAACCTTGTCATGCATCTTATACCATCCTACATCTAGATCATTTCTAGCAGCCATATTTAAATTCTCTCCCCTTGTGACATTGTCTCTGAGAGTCTTGAAAGTAAGATATTTCTCCTCTTTTTGCTATTTCTACCACTGTCCTGTCCTACCAACTCTATAAAATCTCTCAATCTATTAAGTATTTTACCCGGAATCTTTCTGACGTAATGTCCTTTGCTGAATTCACCAAGTTTGACTGGGCCTAGCAATTTAAATTTGCCGCCTAAGTCGCCCAGATCTGTTGACCTGATCAGCTGATCATATCTCCTATGCTTTGCATATGTCCCGTAATGTATTTACACTACGACAGCATCCTGTGTACATAATGTACAGCGTCACACACTACGATCCTGCGATGCCTGCCTACTGAATTCTCACTTCAAGTTCAAAGTCATTTCCTGTCAATACGAATGATCTTTATGTTGAAATGACACCCCTCTTAGATTCTTGTGACACTATATTTCCATCACCTGGGCTGATGTCGTACATTTTGACTGTTTACTTCATGATTTTGATGATTTTCGAGCGATGACAGCTCATCAGTTCGAGTCCGTGGCCAACATGGCGCACGTGCTCCGCCGTCGAAATCTGCATGTCTCAGAAACTCGACCGGAATTCAGTCTCATAATCATAATTTCTCATGCATATCTGTATGAAGTGGGTTCTTTGATACCTCATCTTCCCAATTCTTTGGTTTCGAAGTGTCAGTATCTTGAAATCGGATAATATTTCGGCCCGTTTCTCTGCCGAATTTTCGTGCGTGCTCTCGACGTGAACGTGTCTACTCGCACTGTCTGTTGTGGAGCGATGCCTTGCGTCACTTCACGATCTCACGTTCGAAATGTGATTTACCCCAGTTAGAAATTATTGATATGCCAAAATTAAGAATTTGAATATCAGTTGAATGTGTTACCACAATTAGATTTGAAATCCATGTTGTAGGAATTTCTTGTAATGACTTTGAATTTTGATGACAAATTTGTCAGCAACTTAAAGTTGCCTCGCCATTTTGCCACGTGCTCGGCGACCACGCCCCTCACTAGGCCCCGGCGTTTTCGCGAATTATTTCGCAATAACTCAATGAAACACATTGAAACTTCAGAATTAGAATCTTATAATTGTCTTTTTCACACGTGTACAAAGATTTTGTGAAAAGAATCTGTAGTTGGGCTATAATTTAGCCGTTAAAATGACATGTCTCATCACCTGCTCGCACTTGCGCGTGCGGGACTCTCGTCTGCGCAAATTCTTGAATTCTGAGATCGGAATTCCTGTGGAATTCTGCTTGTAAAAAAATTCTGAAAATTCTGAAAATCCTTCTTTAGATACTAGAAGCAATATACTTCGATGTACACGTAACTTTACATCTGGAATCCTAGCCAGAATTTTTTGCTGTAAGAAAATTCCAGCTTTGTACGATTCTGACTCACGCGCCGACCTGTTAATGGGAGTTAACGTTAAAACGGACATGGAATTCTTGCCGTCCTTGGAATTCTTCTGAATTCCAATACTTTCCTTTCGGAATTCTTGTAATCTTTGTATGGATTCTGAAATTCTAGTATCGTTTCTGCGATTTTGTCGCAGGGTTTTTCGATATTTGTCGTAGTTCCTTGGGAACTTTGAAATTAATCTGGGTGTAGGCCTGAGTTTTGCGGCTCAGATCTGCCCAGATTCCTCTGGAATTCTAAATTCTCTCGACTCCCATTGGTCAGTTGGCTTGTGACGTCACGGTTTTTGGCTATAAATACGGGCGCTGCGGAGGAAATGGTAGTTTCATTTTGGGACTCAACCCGTGCAGGTCAGAACCAAAAACACATGGTAGTTTTTCTGACGGGCTTGCCCGTCAGGATTATCTTATGCTTCGGCATAGTTTTTGGATAGATGTGCATCCCTAATAGAAATTGCATGGGAATCTTCGGATTCAGCTTGCAATTCTTATTCGCATCTATTTGGCCTTGTACATCACCCCATGCTTTGATAGCGCGGGTACTTGAGAATTCCGTCCTTTGAATTTCTCATGTTACTCCGACCTGTTAAGCACGGGTGTTTTCGAGAATTCCTTCGTTGGATATTCTTGTGCATTGCCCTGGCTTCTCACAGCCGCGGGTATATGCGGGAATTCTTTTGCTACTCCATGCTCATAGGCCTATGAGCGCGAGTACTTAGAATTTCTTTGTCGGTTCACTCCATGCTCAACTGAGCGCGAGTGTTGCCCCATGCTCCGTCGGAGCGCGGGCCGAATTCCGTAACTGAACGATGAAAGTCAACTGTTGTGCTGACGAACTCGAGACCAGAATGTCGCTGCTCCTCCTCCTCATACGCTCGGCTCGGCTCTCTTCTCATCCTGTTGAAATGAAATATGCCTGGAATTGGAAATGGAAACAATTGTACATATTGAAAGGAAGATGAATTGAATATGAATTGAAGAAGATGAATTGAAGAAGATGAATTGAATAGAAAGCGAAAATACAATTTCAATACTTTTATATTTGACTTTGTCGACATCATTTCCCACAAACTTTGTGGCGTGCCTCCGGTTTGGTCCAGAAGCCTATTGGAATTTCATGAGTTGTTTCATTGAAACGTCATTTCTGTGGCGACAAACTATTTGTGTATCTCTGCGGTAATGTGAGCGAGCCCATCGACCTACAGATGATGGAGTTTGGAATTCGGAATTCTCTCCTTTAACGGAAGAAGAAGATGTGCCTCTGAGTCGCGGTTGACTTCGACCCATGACTCTATTCCTCAATGGCCTCAACCATCCAGCTATAAATCCAGAACAATTCAACCCGTGAAGAAACGCAGAAGCAGACAAGAGCGGCGTTGCCCTGGAGATACGCATTATGTCGTCATTAATTGATCGCCATGGAAACGACGTCGTCGTCAGTCAAGTCCGATCGATATCACGGCCTGGTGGCGACACCTCTCTTGAGACGTCATAATCAAGATGTGTCCGTGTAAATCCTGTCGTGTGTATCTCTTGTGCCACGAATTCCCTACCCCTACCTACGGTGACAGCAGATAGAAACTACGCTACGCTACCCTGAGTGAATGATGGTGTGAAAATCGCTACAGGGGTGTTAGTTTCAGTTTGGGTTCCCTCAGGAATGACTTCAAAGTCAACCCCTTCAGAGTCCGCATTCATCAACTGTGCCCTATCAATGCCAGTCTTGAGGCGGATCATGGCCAGAAATATGCGACCAGTTAGTTACATGACTGGCCGTGTGGCGCGCTGCTGTCGCCACTCACTCTAGTACATTATTCCAGAGATCAAAGGGTCAATGGGGTAGCATAACGGAGGTGACGATCTAATGCATGTTCCCTCTTTCCATTTTTGAGTTTTTTTCTGACATTAAAATCAGAAATTTTTATTGTTTCCCTTTCAAAGTCAACCAAAAATGCAATCGGCCGAACAAAACGAGTTTTACCCCCTGGAAATGTCAATATGTACCCGAACATAGTCTCACTCCACAGTTAGACCACATAAAAAAGTTGGTGATCGTCCCCACCCGCTCCTATACGAAAAACTGCCACCCCAAACGTTTTTATCACACAAAAAACGATTGTTCGTACTTTCAAAATTGGTGCCATTCTACAGCGCGCTACGTGGGCGAAATTGTTATGCAAAGTTAACAGAGTTCGTACCAGGTTTCGTACAAAGCTATGGCTCAGGAAGTTGAAGGAAATAAAGTCATTTAACATGATATTTATAAGGACACTTCAGTCAAATAAGACCATTTCACATACAGATTGGGCCATAAAAAGCGCAACATGGGAAGCGCAATTTTGATCTTGAGACCAGATTGTATGATGTCCATTTCAAAACCCAATAATAACCTGGGTAATAATCAGGGTGGGATTAGTCATAAGTAGGCCTGGGCCTTCCAAGAGACCGAGTGTCATTTTCAAATTTTACCAAGCCTATTTTTATGCAGCGAATGACATCTGCCCTGTAAATAGGCCGATTGCGGTAGCCCTACATGTATTTTATTTGCGGTCATTTGTGTGCGGTTGACCACAAATAAAATACATTCACAGAAAAAAGGTTGATTCATGACAGTTTTTGAATTTGAAATCGTAGGCATGGTGTCATGCCGCAACTGTCCCTGTGCTCGCATTCCATTTTTGAATGATATACCATACGGATTATTGGGCTCATAATGGCCTGATCACGTTTTAGTAAAACCTAATCCCCTTGGAGATTTAAAAGGTGTATGTTGCGCTTTTTTTGGCCCACCCTGTAGAACTGAATGTACAGACACTGCATTTCTAGCGGGCTCGTGTTTTACCATTCATAGCATTACCATTCACTATGGTACCGTATTTATGCGTATTTAAGCACATTAGGGTTTATGCAGCAATCAGTGGTCTGGATTGTTTATTTATTCATTTTAAATTCGTGGGAAAGTTCCTTCACTGAACACTGAGGAACCGACACCATTTCCAGTCCCTTAATAGTTCAATCAACATCCCAAATTAATGAATGTCATTCTTTCCCATCATTGTCCTTTTTTTGACACAATATGAACAGACCTTCATTCATTGACTGATTTGAGTATGACAGTACCAAGCTAATTTCCGACGCAGAAGTGTTGAATGGCCTTTCAAAATTACCGTAGTCCATTCTGGCCTACCTGTTGTTAGCTTG
>NMRB01000275.1:4317-18678 GCA_002633025.1 Notospermus geniculatus
AACTATTGTCCAGCCTTCATTTTAATGACAATAAGGAGGTTACTTTAATAGCCCGCGTATTTCGAAAAGCGTAGGCGTGTTTAGGCCAAAATATGACAAATTTGGGAAGACTTTTCTCGTCCATCAGGCATCGCACTTCAGTGGTTTCTTTTCATTTGGCAGCAGTATATTTGTGCGCAGGGCGCAACGTTGAGATTTTTTCACTATTCAAGAGGATTCGGGAGATATTCAAAAAGTTCATTTTTGACCAATTTTTGGCACAAATTACATAATTATCATTACTAAGAATTAGAATTTGCACACCTTATGGCTACCGCCCCCTTAATTCAGCATAAAGATTTGAGAAATTGGAAAATTCGCGCGAAATTCCAAAATTTCCCACTTCTTGTTTTCCACTTTTATTTCTTACGCCCTTAGGCTTACATGTAGATGTGTCCTGTATTCTGAATCAAAAAGTATCCATTGAAGTCGCTGATCTCGAATTCGAAACTGGTGGACGTGGGGTCATGAAAATCATCAAGCTACAAAACTCGCTGAAAGTTCGAAGTTGAAGTTCAACGTAGTAGTACATGTGAAGTCGCTTCCCAACACGATGCAGGAAATGATGCAACAACAATTCTTTTATAGCTTGATTTTTGCCAATTTGCTTCCAAATTGCAATGGACGATCGTTTTAAAATTCCCTGGAATGCTTCACCTACCTTTCTCCTTGCCACATAGTTTTGTTCTAATCAAATATCGTATGATTTACATCGCTATAATTAACATCACAAAAGGAAAGACGGGATTCCCCTTCCTCTTGGTGTCTCCGTTATGTACTTTCCCAATCTCCGACGCAGAGGTCAGACATTTTCACCTCACAGACTCTGGGCCGTATTCTAGAACCTTCCTTAACTCTAAGGTTTACCTTTAGCTATTGTTTGCAGGTCAGAATACAAAAGCTTAAAGTGGACCTTAGGGTTAAGGAGGCTTCTAGACTACGGGCCTCTGCCTTCAAACGTTAGTATTGGCGTAGGAATGACGTCATTCAAGATGGCTGCCTCCACGGTTGGTCGTAAATCACGTGATCAAATTCGACAAGGCTGATTGGTCCGTCGAGTTGGTTGCTTCTGAAATGGAAACTGTTTCTGCTGGAACGGCGACACCGAAGCACAGCCATACGTATAACTCGCCAAAAAATGTGAAACACGAAATAAAGAACAAAGTTTCGAAATCATGGTAGTTTGGGTACATGCAGCACATTACTAAACTTGGCGGTATGATTATGACTTTTTAAGGTGTAAAAAGTAGCTGCACGTCGGTTTTTATTCACTGTGCTCATTGAGCAAACCGAAAACATGGAACGCCGTACCTCTGGGCTTGCGTGATTGATGGGCCTACTTTCCAGGTCACAGAGATCTGACTAGACGATATGAAATACTAGTAGAACATCGATCTTCTTGACCGTTGCAAAAATTGGCAGACGTGGGCTAATATATGATCGGGTAAAGTGCAACGAATGCACTTAAGATCTATTTGATCTGATTAAAGAAAAAAAAATTCTAGCTGCATATCTTTTGGAATGTGTGTCACCGTGATGAGTCAACGGGACTGTCCATAACCACTTGAGGGAACAATGCACGCAGAGATTGAGCTAGTATATCGGGTGGCCAAGAAAAAAAACGATAACACTTTTAATTTTAGAGTTATTCAAAAAATATCATACAGCTATGATTGTCATATTTTCCCCCAAAAATTATATAGATAGTATGCGTCTTTCCTCAAAATATTTCAGCTCCAACGGTCATGACGGTTGAATGACGTTGAAATAGCAACAGTTTAAAAGTGTACAGTTTAAAAAGGTCAGTGGAATTACAAATAATTTTCGGCACTGCATTTTTTGTCAACTAATTATGGTTTCCGATCTCATATGATGTCATATACATGTACATAAAACAGTCAACCCTGACCAAACAAACACTCTTCACACCCTGGTACCACACATATGCTAATTAGGCTTAATTGTGCCTGTTGGTGGTGCAGTGAGCTGTGGGAGTACGTGTTCCTGGTGAACGGCCTTCATGGCTGACTAAAGAACAAATTGAGAAGGGTGATTAAGGGTAATTAGGGTTTGGAATAAAACCTCACTTTTCCATAGGCCTATAGGGGAATTTACCTCAAGATATAGATTAGTCCACAGGTGAATTTCATGAATGGTGCCAATTAGTCCAAAACAGGGTGGCCATATTGGATCTGGATTTTAATTCCTGGTTCTCTTCTAATGTACTGAGCATGTATGGTGTCTATGAAGTGCTGGTCAAGACACCCTTGCCACCCCAGGTTCTATGGGTTTGTGACATTGCTGCCACTGACTGAGTGTGTCATTTACATGCTTCTTCTCTGAGAAAATTGTGCCTGTTTGTCATGTTTGGTGAGTTTCTTTGTTATTGATTATGTAATGAAATTAAGCTGTAATTCTTGGGACTTAGCTCATTTTCTGTTTCTATAAAGCACAGTGATCACATTGGACCATAAAAACAGTCAGCTGGAGGTGTCTTTATTGCTTTTCTCATAGGGGCCTCAATTCAAGCAATATGAAAATGTAAAACGACGTGAAGTTCGATGGTAGCATGCTTATTAGGTTTTAGTTATGACGATACTTCATAGATGGCGCTGGGTCTGAATAAATTATGAATATATTATGGACGATCTCGTTAGAATGACCACGTGGGACTGTATTTCATTGGGAATACCTCGGGTTTTTCCATAGCGTTCAGAGTCATTTTCGATCTGATTTCCTGCAATGTAGCCTACCGTAACAGTACTATGTCTCTTCCTGATATGAAAATCCGTTGATATCTTCTGCATTGTGCTGGATTTTAAAAATCAACTGCTACATTTATTGAAAATTTATTGGGTGTGAGAGATCCTACACATAGGGCTTGGTAATGTACCCGTTCAGCCGGCAGTTGCTATAAACAACCTTCGACAGTTTCAATTTCACTACTCAAAGGTGCGCCGAATCAGAATGGAGTTCGTGGAGAACTTAGGGATGTCTATATAGCTTTGGTATAAACAAGTTGCACATTTTTCAGTGGCTGCACATATCCTGTATTGAAACGGGCTCAACGAACCCACTCGATGTCGTTCAGCCCTTTCATATTTTTTTTCCAAATGCTCATTTAACACCCAGGTGTTGATCGTACGAAGTTGATATTCATTATGAAATTGGAGTTTGCATTGTCAAGAGTATTAAAGTGGCTTTCCTCTGATAGGAAAGCGTTAGTGGTCCCAATCACTGTATCTACAACTGGCAAAATCTACGTACGGTAGTTCAGTTTTTATTTCGCTGACAACATCGATCAATCTGAAGAGGTCGCCACCATCGTTCCTCGGCTAAGACCTCTGAAAAGGGCTGGAACCCAGCACAAGATTCTTGTGCTCATCGATTTTACAAATCATTGGTTCACGTGGTGACCATTATTTTCATACCGGTTTTGCCCGATTCACTCTTCCATCGCGCGGTTATTCACATTACCATCACCTAGGCTTCGCACTCACGCAGGAAACTTTCATTGTGAGGCTGAAGATTGGAAACCAGTAAAAACGGATAACCTTCGATAAAGATGAACTTTTAGTGAATAACCTTAATAAGTTAAAAGTAGATATCCATTTGCTGCTTCGGATTTCTTCTGGGGCCATAATATTCGTTAGTTGACCTAAAAATTGCGTTTAATACCCAGTGCATTCGCGATATCCAATACATGGCAGAATAACACATGTAGGACGAGCCTATTATTGGAAGGCGTCGGGGTTTCAGGGTTCTTGTGTGAATCAACATCACAAACGAATTTGCTGTTTGCGGAATGATACGTTTTGTGGGATAGGGCCTAAAGGTTACAATAACTAGCCGGTTTTTGAGAGAATGTATGAATTATATAATGTAGATAACTCTTATGAATGGCCTATATTTGAAAATCAGCACGCCAAGCCTGCCTTCCCTGTGAATGATGAGTCGACCAATACCATGTGGGTGAACAATGCACAAAGAATGCTATACAGGTACGTCGAGTGCCATCGCGGCCTCCTGGATATAGCACTACCTGGATTCTACTTCTCTGGTGGCAAAACAATGAAAATTACTATCCTAGGGCCTCAGAATTTCTAAAATGGTAAAAGTGTCCCATGCTCCTCAATTTCGGTATTTTTTTCGACACGAACTTCACTACGTGAACCTTGACGCCACCAGGCTTGTTTTTGATAAAGTTATCGAAAATTAGAGTTTGTTCCAGTATTTGTAAAATACTATTATTTTAACATTCCGTTGGCGAATAAATGTTTTATTGGGGAATAAAGTACGAACTCTTTCGAATCCCTACGCAATTGGTTGTGCATCGGTCAGAAATTCATCCGCCGTCAGCAATGCATTTGGATTGTGCAAAAGTAGTACCGGTCTAGCCCTTTCCAGTTTAATGTGGCATTGAACTCTGGGTACGAGATTGAACATCGATATAAAATCTTCTTGGCATGTCACATCGAACACGAACTGGTTTGAAGCACGTTTGGTGCCCCCGACTTTGTCCAACTCATTGGTATGGTGACATGGCTTGTTGTACTTGACTCGATGACGCGAAGACTCGATGGCGCGATGACTCGATGACCACCAAAATCATTCAATGAAATTCAGCTCGTTATTTCTAAGAAGTGGAATGGATCAACGGCGGAAGTGGACGGTCGTAGTGTCGCCAGCAACCAATAGGTGAATTAAGGTTGATATTCAACGTAAATCATGAAATGAAGGATAGTCTCGAACTAGGCCTACAGCTCCTAAGTCCTTGAGAATTTACAATGGGTCCCTTTTGAAAAGTTGTAGGGATTGGTCTTGTCTCCCTATTCCAAACCCCGGAGGAGGTATAGCGTTAGTGTTCAGCCCTTTTGAGCAATGATCCTACTGCATGTTCTTCACCTTCCTAAAAATGTTGCATAGAAACCCAGTGTTCTGAAATGCGGAACTCGAATTAAAATAAGGCATTCACCAATTATGCAGGAAATTTAATTGACCTTCTTCGCGCCTTCGAGTCATCGCGCCATCGAATCAAGTACAACAAGCCTGGTGACATTATTCTTCATGGCAAACTCATATGCAAGCATTCGAGTAGCCGCTGTAGGGAGTCCGGTGATGCATCCTAGAGGCTGTCTGGAGATAGTCAGCGATGTCTTTCTCCTGTTTTTCCGTGAACACTAAAGCATTTTTGTAGTTGGGTGCCATTCTTGCTTCCTCCAGGCCCCTTTTTCTGGCTTTGTCTACATAGCGTCTAAGAGTAGCACGTGGTATACCAGTTTGCTTTGCAACAGCACGGCCCGGCAGCACGGATAGTTTCAGATGCTTCAATGACACGTTTTGTAGCCCGTTACATGTCAGCAGCTGGCGTTGATCCAAAATTTTCCCTTCGAACGGCATGGTACCTTTGGGAGTGACTGAATTGCAACCCTCCCCACTCAGTTGAAGGGGTGCCTACCCTCTCGGCAAAACGTTCAGAAAATCACCCCCTCCCTGCGGGCTTTTTCGTATGATATGATATTATATACCCCCTATCTGGGGAACATCTGCTGGGATTTCCGCACCCGCGTATGGGAAACAATCGACAGATTTTTCGGGAATTTGCAACTGCGCGTTATCAAGTCCTTTATTATTTTTCACTATAGCCTGACGAAAAAATACCCCCTATATTTTGAAAATCTCGGGAGATGGTTTAAAACACCCCCTTTCCATGATGTGAGGGATGAAATCACAAATGACGAACACCAACGGGAGAACTGGGTTGTTGACACTCATGTATTACCAATTCCAATACCACATCGACGACGACGAGACGATACGGTCGAAAAACAACACAACACGATGAACACGGTTCACTGAAAGAACAATACAACACCTCAGAAATCATACTAAATCTTGTGGGCCTAGCATGCCTAGTGCATCACATAATACATCATCATGTACATTCGTCACTGATACCATATCACTCGAACTCCCGACTCGAACTTACACACTATCCCTCCTCCACAGGCTCCCGACTCCCTCAAACATATACATGTAGCATCTAGGCTCGCTTTTAACTGAAATCATCAAAACACAATATCGATGTCGAACAAACAAGTGGGCATAATGAATACGGACGGTTCTCCAAACGCAGGAACCGCAACCCGCCACGAAACATGGCCGCCCAAACATGTGCTCAGTCCCATCCATGAGCGCCCCCTACAAACCTTAAAGGGACACTATGCCTAGGCCTACCTGGGAATTAAACCGAACATCATCCCGGCCCCTAAATGTCGGTACTGACATTTACTCAAATCACAACAGCGCGTAGCAAAATCTTACACGTGACTTTACGGTAGCAACTCAAATCTTACTTTAGAGTAATAACTCAACATAACCAATACCTCAAACCGAGCATTAGAACTTAGAGTAATACCTTAAACCAGGTGTTAGAATTTCTCTAACCTGACAAATCACTAGACTGGGACTACGACTCATCTACTACAGCTTCTTAAGTCTCATCTACAACCGCTTCTAGCAAGCACAGCTTAGCAATAGGCCTAACGAAGGTACCAGTAGAAGTCTTCAACTTGACACTGCGGACATGGTTATCCGCACCCCGGTGCACTTCCAGGACGCGCCCCAAGGGCCAAGAACCTCTTGGAACTCTGTCATCAGCCACTAACACCACGTCACCAACTGCAAGGTCCCTGGTCTGGAATAACCACCTGGAGCGTCTCTGGAGAAGGGGCAAATACTCCGCCACCCACCGACGCCAGAACACATCACACAAATACTGCACCTGCCTCCACCTGCGGCGACTGTAAGAGTCCCTCTCCAGGAACACCCCAGGTGGCAACATCACGTTAGGGCGACAGAGCAGAAGGTGGCCCGGCGTCAGTGCCTCTGCATCATTTGGATCATCGCTAACCGACGTAATCGGTCTGCTATTAACTATAGCTTCAACCTGACACATTAAAGTTGACAAACTCTCATCATCTAGTGTTTGAGTTGTGACCAACGCGGAGAGAACTTTGCGAATAGAACGAATGAGCCTCTCCCACACCCCGCTCATATGGGATGCCAGAGGGGGCTGGAAAAGCCACTTGATCTCTTTCAAGCGCAGTGCCTCCTCAATCTGTTGCTGATTCCAACTCTGGATTGACTCACGAAGTTCGCGCTCTCCCCCCACAAAGTTAGTTCCATTATCGGAGCGTATGGTATCTGGTTTCCCCCTACGACTAATGAAACGCAGAAGCGCGTTTATGAAGGAATGGGTATCCAAGGAGTGAGCAACTTCGATATGGATGGCTCGACTGGCCATGCACGTAAAGATACACCCATAGCGCTTCTCATAGCTTCTCCCACGCTTCACCTCAAAAGGGCCGAAGTAGTCAATGCCACAAAACCAGAACGCAGGTTTATCTGGAGTTACACGGTCTGCGGGAAGATCCGCCATAATCTGAGACATTGGTCGTGCATTGCGACGTTTGCACTCGCGACACTTAAGATACGATCTAACCGCCGATTTGCCATTCACTATCCAGAATCTCTGACGGACCTGAGACAAAACATGTTCGCGACCAGAGTGCCCACAGATTTCATGGTAGAACTGCACCACCAGAGCAATGACGTGATGTGACCTAGGCAAGATCATAGGATGCTTCATCCGAGGACCGAGGCAGGATTTACTCAAACGACCTCCAACCAACAACGTACCATCCTCTGACAAATGAGGACACAGTGGAGCAATCTTGCTGGATTTATGAACAGAAGTGCCTGTGGACAATGCTCCAATCTCTTCTGGGAACGACTCCAACTGAACCAGCTTGACTATCTCGATCTCAGCCTGGCGTTATTCCAAAACTGACAATGGCTCCAGCTTACCCGAAACCTTCGCTACCTGACCCTGACGGCGTGCCTGAGCACAGTCCCGCAAGATCTTCCTAACTCTGAGCAACCATGCAAAGCTCTTCTTCAATCTGTGCCAAGAAGAACAACGTTCCATGAACCTCAACAGAACATCTTTCTGTGGCGTCTGTTTCTCAACCATGCACGCAACCTGTGTCTTCATAACCTCAGGATCATCATCCTCAATAACAACTGACTGACTGCTGCAATCCCTTGGCCAGTCACTCTCAGGCAGTCTGAGAAATGCCGGCCCCATGAACCACCTGTCACTAGTCCTCAGCTCATCCACAGATAGACCCCTGGACAAATCATCAGCTGAGTTAGACTTTGAATCAATATGCCGCCACTGACCAGGATCTGAACCGCTGTGAATCTGTGCAACCCTATTTGCTACAAACGTCAAGAATCGCTTTTCCTGGCTTCTTATGTAACTCAGAACCACTGTACTATCTGACCAGAAGACGCTGTTTTGAATCTCAAAATCCAGCTCTGTCCTGAGAAGCTTATCAAGTGAGACTGCAACTGTAGCTGCACATAATTCCAACCGCGGAATAGTCAACTTCTTCTGAGGAGCTAAACGCGACTTAGCCATCAACAAGTGACAATGAACGCTACCTAACCGATCAACCAATCTGATGTAAGAGACTCCACCATAGGCCATCTCCGAGGCATCAGCAAAGTGATGCAACTGAATGCTAGTGATGTTCCTGAACAACAACCCAGGAGCAATACATCGCTCAATCCTAAGTTCTGATAGCTTAGACAGATCTGACAACCAACGCTCCCAGCGAAACTGAACCTGATCAGAAAGAGGCTCATCCCATGAAGAACCACTCATACAAACCTCTTGGAGCAGAGCCTTGGCAGCAACAACCACGGGCGCCAGGAAACCCAGGGGGTCATATACTGAACTAACGCAACTAAGCATATCCCTCCTTGTAAGGGGCTTATCCTCCATGTTCCCTATCTGGTATCCAAACTTATCCTCATCCACATGCCATGTAACGCCGAGGGCTCTTTCAGTAGGTAACTGGTCACGATCCAGGTCAAAATTCATCACTGTCTTGGCCCGTTCACACTCTGGAATGGCCCGCATGAGTTCCCGACAGTTACTCAGATACTTGTGGGTTCCAAATCCTCCTTCCTTGAGTAGTGGGCGCAACTCTGTAGCTCGCTGAATGCTCTCTGCCACGACATCATCTGATCTCAGGCAATCATCAACATATATATTCTTCTTCACCATGGCGACCGTCTCTGCAGGGTAATCCAACCTATGGTCCTCCGCTGTCAACTGCAATGCGTACGTTGTGCAAGAGGGACTCCAAACACCCCCGAAAGGGTGCACCACCATCCTGTATTCAACAGACTGATCTTGATTCTCATCACTGAACCAGAGGAATCTCAGAACGTCACAATCATCGGGATGGACAGACACTTGGTGAAACATGGACTGAATATCCGCGGTAAACGCGACCTGACCTTGCCTAAACCTGAGCAAAACTCCAATCAACTTGGTTGCCAAGTCGGGCCCTGAGTGGACCTGATCATTCAATGACATCCCTCTATAAGTGGCTGCACAGTCAAAAACAATTCTTACTTTGCCCGGCTTATGAATACTCAGCACTGGGTGATGAGGAAGGAACCATACCTTGCCATCGGCTCTACTCAAATCGTTCTCTGGAACCTTCTGTGCATATCCCATTTCAACTAAATCACGGATCCCTGCCTGGTACTTCTCTCTGAGACTGGCATCCTTCTGCAAGCGACGTTGCAACAATTTGAGACGATGTTCGGCCACAATCCTGTTGTTTGGCAGACGGGGAGGGACGGACCTGAAGGGGATCCTCATCTGATAATGCCCGTTTATAAACACTGTTGTTTCCTTCCAAAAGCCCAAAACTTTCTTGTCCACCACCGACATCTCATGACGCTCAATTACCGGCTCTACAGACTCCAACTTCCAAAAGCGTTCCACCTGGTCGCTGAGTTGCCGATCAGTAGAAATGCTGTGAACGCTGGCAGAGAAACTATCACCTTTGACCCCTAAAGGGCCATTTATGGTCCATCCAAATACGGTCTTCACAGCGTATGGTTCACCCGACTTCCCATCTCGGACTTCTCTAGGTGTGAGCGCCATGGGGACATCCTGTCCTAGTAACAGATCCACCCTATCACACTCCAGGTCACACACTTCAACTCCTTCCAGATGAGGCCATCTCACCAAGTCGGTCCCTTTCACAATGCCCTGTACTCCAACATTAAGGTCGTCTCTTGTGTACACGCGTGGTACCTCGATCAAGACCTCTTCCTGCAAATCCAAAATCTCCAGTGATACAACCATTGTGGGGGATGGAGTACCACACTTCTCCAGGGTGTTCAAGGTCAACTGCTCCATCTTTCCTTCCGCTCCAAGGTCCTCAGCCAACTTCTGGGTACAGAAAGATACCGTCGATCCACTATCCAACAATGCATAAACCTTCATAGATTTCCTACCAGACCCTACTCTAACCTGGACAGGCACAATTGGTAGCAATGTCCTGCCAGTGCCGGCCCCAATGAGATGGCTACCCCCTTCACTGGAATTCTGAACCTTACCATCCTTTGAATCTTTCCCACCAGCCTTATCCTTAGGTTGAGTTTGTGATGCGCCTGCCTTGGGTGTCTTACCGCTACTGAAATGGAGCAAGGTAGCATGTTTCTTTTGCAGCCTGAAACAGAACATGTCGAGTCCCGCTTACACTCATGGGCCCAATGGCCCACCTTAAGACATAAGAAGCATAAGCGTTTCTCCTTAGCAAAGCTGAACCTACGCTCAGGTGACAACCCCTTGAACTGACCACAATTGAAAATGCTATGGTTACCCCCACACGTCAGACATGAGGGCTTGGCTGGGGCTGGCTCCTCCGGTTTAACAGATGCATTGTGGGATACCGCATCCTTATCAGTCTCCTGGACCTCCTGCTGCTTATCAGTACTATGAGTCGACCCCACATTTCTCCTCTGGTCTGCCTTCCTGTCATCATCCTTAGCTATACCATTACTACCTGTCTTGCCATACACGGGATCCGTCTGTTCTCGAGCGGCACCCTGAACGAACTCCACCATCTGACGAAGAACGGGATACCTCCCTGTTGCATGTGCTTGGCCGACTGCCAACTTTCTCCATCTATTCTGCAAAAATACAGGTAACCTATCAGCAATTTTACTCAACGCGCGCTGATTATCAATCTCACTTATCTTACCCATGGAACTCAAAATCTCAGCGCAACTCCTCAAGGTGTCGGCAAATGCTTGTAATGCATGACCATCTGTGCCTTTGATAGGTTTGCCCTGGGTAACCTTCTCAATCCAAGCTTGAGACACTACAAACTCATTCCCAAATCTCTCTTTCAAGAGGTCTCTTGCTCGCTGGTAACCAAGTGCAGGGTCCATCATGTTACAACACTGGATTACCTGTCGTGCCTTCCCGGTACAGTACTTCATGAGCCGTGTCAGCTTGGCCCCATCATCGACCATCCTCAACCCTACAGCCTGATCAAAGGACATTATGAAAGACCAATACTTTAACGGGTCTCCGTCAAAATGCTCAAGGTCGGCCTTGGGCAGTTGCATAGCATCCAGTATGAGTCGTTGATTCATTACTTGAGTATCTAATATTACCCGAGAACTCTGATCCAGTCCAGGCCCCACAAAGCCACCAGGAGGGGCAGCATTAACCACCGGAGGACTGTATGTAGGAGTAGTTGGCTGCAGACAAGGCTGGTTCCCAGAAACACCACCAACCTGACTAAACCTGGGAACAGGTGGCAGGGTGGCATTAAACTGCTGACCTGGCCCACCAGAACCAGGCCCAACACCCAATGATGCAACTGGAGTAGAAAACCGCATGGGGAACTGAAACTGGTAACCCCCACCAATGGGAGTCGCAAACAAACCTTGGATATTTGAGTGTGACTGCATACCACCATAAGCGGGAGCTGACGACCCCGGAATGGACTGTGGAACCGATGTACCACCATAAGCAGGAGCTGATAACCCTGGGATAGGCTGTGGAACCGATGTACCACCGCCAGCTGTCAAAGGAGGCCCTGGTGCTGCATTCCAAACATGACACTGTGGGGCACTAACACTGCAGGCTACCGGCGTGTGAGCGACTGGAAAAGAAACAGGCATAGAGTGAGTGGGTATGACATTACATGCCTGTGGCAGCGGCACAGTGGAGGCGAGCGCAGGAGAAGCATGACAAACACTACCAAAGGAATTCCCAGCACTCGCATAATTTGGATGCGCTAACTCATTTGTCTGTACTACATCAGAACTAGGACCAGGAGCATAACTAGTAGCACGCATCCCATCGCAAGGACACGACTGATCAATATTAAGCTCAGCGGTGTGCACCTCTACATTATTACTAACAAGCGGCTGCGTGGGGCCATCCCCAGGCATCCCAGATACACCATCCCGCTCATAGCCCCCTAACCCCCCACTGGGGTTGTCTACATACATGACATAACCATTGGTGGGACATGTGTCACCAGAGTTGGAAGCAACATCACTTGTGCTAGGCATACACGGCATAGGCCCAGGTGTGGGAGATACTCCCCGCTCCATAGCAGGCCCACGTCCACTGTGCTCAAGTCCGAAACCTCTCCGTTCACTAACATCACTGTGTTCAAATCCAAGTCCATCACTACAATGCTGGCTCGACGTCCTGCTGCCTCGGCTGCGTGTTGCCGACTGTTGCAGGGATTGCTCAAGTTCCATGCATTCCAGTCTCATCTTCAGGAGTTCTGCCTCGAGATAGCGGACCAACCGCTCGTCTCTCAGGATTGACATCTCGATTGAGCAGTGTTGAACTTTATGTGAGGGATGAAATCACAAATGACGAACACCAACGGGAGAACTGGGTTGTTGACACTCATGTATTACCAATTCCAATACCACATCGACGACGACGAGACGATACGGTCGAAAAACAACACAACACGATGAACACGGTTCACTGAAAGAACAATACAACACCTCAGAAATCATACTAAATCTTGTGGGCCTAGCATGCCTAGTGCATCACATAATACATCATCATGTACACTCGTCACTGATACCATATCACTCGAACTCCCGACTCGAACTTACACACTATCCCTCCTCCACAGGCTCCCGACTCCCTCAAACATATACATGTAGCATCTAGGCTCGCTTTTAACTGAAATCATCAAAACACAACATCGATGTCGAACAAGTAATTAGCCAGTGGGCATAATGAATACGGACGGTTCTCCGAACGTAGGAACCGCAGCCCGCCATGAAACATGGCCGCCCCAACATGTGCTCAGTCCCATTCATGAGCGCCCCCTACAAACCTTAAAGGGACACTATGCCTAGGCCTATCTGGGAATTAAACCGAACATCATCCCGGCCCCTAAATGTCGGTACTGACATTTACTCAAATCACAACAGCGCGTAGCAAAATCTTACAGGTGACTTTACGGTAGCAACTCAAATCGTACTTTAGAGTAATAACTCAAACATAACCAATACCTCAAACCGAGCATTAGAACTTAGAGTAATACCTTAAACCAGGTGTTAGAGTTTCTCTAACCTGACAAATCACTAGACTGGGACTACGACTCATCTACTACAGCTTCTTAAGTCTCATCTACNAACCATAATAACCTAATTCTTCATCTCTGGCTCCTTGAAGCAGTTCAATTGGCTTAACATTGAGGTTGTCAAACTTAGCAAAAAATATTTCTTCTGGTGATAGTGTCGGCTGTGGTTGAAATCTAGAAGGTTGGTTACCCATTGGTGGTGCTTCATATGGTGGTGGTAGGTCCTTTGTATTTATAACTCTTTTAAAATAATCAGCAAAACCTTTATCATAATATTTATCAAGATCTTGATATGTATATAATTCATCTTTATATTTGGCGGTTAATTTTAATGGGGTAAATGGTTTGTTTCTTTTAACATTTTTAAAACGAGGGTCAATACCTTCTGGATCTATATCCCTTGGTAACAGATGCGTTATGCCACGTGAATTATATTGGTTAAATTCACTTTTTGGATTATAGAAGTAAAAGTCGCCATCATACTCATAAAGATATGGTGAAAGTTTTTCAATACCAGCTTTTGAAAATTTCCACCTTTTATAACCCTTCTTCATCTTATAATTACTAGTTTCTAAAGTTTGTTCAAATGAATTCGCTATTGCGTCATAATAGCTAGTATCACCTGATCCATATCCTGACCCAACCCCCGGTATTGAGTAATGTGAATCAACCCCCGGTATTTTTGGATCACTCCCCGGTAGGGAAAAAGTACTACCGGTAGCTAAATTATTATCAGAGCCATAACTAGTATCAGAACCTTCTGAAAGACTTGTATCTTCTATTCCCTCAGGTGGTTGTTCTTCGGAAATACCAGGTT
>NMRB01000275.1:33058-48238 GCA_002633025.1 Notospermus geniculatus
GTAATAGCCAAATACTAAAAAAAAAAAAAAAAAAACTTGTATTAATACCGATAGTTAATATGTACCGGTGTATCACATGTTAGGTGTTTTGTTTTGTATTTGTTTTGCACTAAATAAAGAGTTTAAAATAAAAAAAATAAAAAAAAGACTGAGCAGATCAGTTGCTTGCAGTCGCAAGTGCGATGTACGCCTGGCTTAGTGAGATAAATTGATAAATTGCAGCTTACTGAGTACAAGCATTAGCAAGTGCCCGGATCACACACTGTCAGTGGTAGGCCTACTGGCAGTGCTTTCAGCAAAAAGCAACAAGCTAATATACGGGCACCTGTGGATATACAGGTGCCCGTATACGAACACGTTGTGTTCCTCGTGGTCTCTAATAATAACAATAGATTTTATCAGCCAAGAAAGTGTTGTAATAAGGGCCCTAACCCACTGCCTCTATAAGTGTCACTAGTGGTTAAAACTACTGATGAATTGAAAGGGACATCCAGTCCTGATCAATTTTCCACACAAAAAAGGCATCTATCTATTGTATAGTACCTGGCTACTATGTGCTGCCCTTTATCGTAGTTATGATCCCTATTGTCGTCAACCTTGTCCCGAGGGGTCGTTCGCTTTCTGACAATAGGGAGGCTTTCTGACAATAGGGAGGCAACGGGAGGCAATGTTATTTTCATACTACACATTAACCAAATTTTATATTGGTGCGAAAATAACGTTGTCGTTAACGTTTACGCTTATCGTTTGATTTCGAAACCTTCCTATTATAGCGGACGTTCACTAACGCCTGGAATCAGCTTTGGTTTTAAGACCAGGATCTTTGGTCTAAGTATAGGTTGCAGCACGAGTTAGGATAATAGTCTGAAATACGTACCTGTGCTTTTTAAAATTCTTTTTACAAAAAACCATCAAACCTGGATATAGGTGACCTTTTGATTTGATCCAAAATATTTTTAAAATTTGTTTGGGTATATTCTTGGGTATATTTGACGGTTTCCCATCAACTAAATCAAATGCGTTGAATCCAAAGCTGATTCCAGGGGTTGGTGTAGCGCCACCATATTGTCAGAAAGCGAACGACCCCTGGGAACGTTGATTTGATCCAAAATATTTTTAAAATTTGTTTGGGTATATTCTTGGGTATATTTGACGGTTTCCCATCAACTAAATCAAATGCGTTGAATCCAAAGCTGATTCCAGGGGTTGGTGTAGCGCCACCATATTGTCAGAAAGCGAACGACCCCTGGGAACGAGGTTGCATTGTCGTTGCTCCTCATTCTACACGTGTTTACCCTTTCGGCAAATATTGGGCCAAGGGTTATGGTCGTCTCTCATGTTGTCTGCGAGAAATTAATTTATCTGTAATTTTCGTGGTATTCATGATACTGAGTAGAGGCGACACCTGAAATTTCTGTTGTTTTGACTAGTTGAGCTAGAGAGGCAGATACCAAAAAGTTCGTAATGGTTGCTCTGTGAAGAGGCCTACCATCACAGCCATTTTAAGATGGCTGCCATAGCGGCCATTTTGAGTTCGCTTTTAGCACTAGTGGATATCTATCCCTCTATGTGGGACTATTTGCTGCGATGAAGGGTGCGTGCACTGAATTAGATTGCCGTTTTCTGCTACGTTCCGGCCATGTACAGGGTGTCCCAGAAAAACCTAATCCTGTGAAAAGGGGTTAATATGACCACCCCAAGAGGTGTACCATTATAATAATGGGTTTCCCATAAAGCAGGGTCAATATGCTTTCCAATGATACCACGATGACATTCCTTCAGTCATGTATCATTGAGTGTCATTGTTTTGAAAATGGCACTCTCAAAATCCATTTGTTACAGTTGGAATAAACCAGTGAAGTGAATGTTCACTTAAAATGTTTGACCAGGAAAGCAAATAAACATTCAACCTTATGTCATTAACGTTATGGAATGACATGGTGAGTGATTTCAGAACATACGCCAATGTGTGAAAGGTTTTCAGACCAGTAAACATTCAAGCCAGCAACATGGTGCAATTTACCACTGAGCAAAGAGCGTTTGTGGTAACCAAATTCCTTGAAAACAAGAGCTTACAAGCCACTCAAGACGCATTTAGGGACGCCTTCCCAGAGAGAGATCCATGTTTAGGTGTGATCCTGATAACTTTGACTCCAAATTTGGTTCCAAGATTATCAACTGTAACAAGTGGATTTGGACATGCCATTTTCAAAACACTGACACTCCANTCAACCTTTTCTTTCAGCTAAAATAGCTTCTTCTTAATTGTCCAGCGGCCACCCGTGGGTATGGTGGGGCTTGGTCGCTATTCTTTCCTTAATTGCTTGTTTGTCCTGTCTACACAGATTTATGTAGTTCTACATTCGGGTTTCAGCTCAGTCTTTTCTAGAGTTTCAGATTGTAAAGTTCCACTTGAAAAAGACCCCGGTTGGGGTCGAAAATTCGTGAATTCTGGAGATTGACTTCTTGTTTATTATCCTTTATGGAGAACCCATTGTTAAAGTCTGGCAACATCTATCTTCGACCTAATGGAATGCCTTAGTCATGTTATGTGACAGAGCTTTGCGGTTTATAATCATGCCTGTCGATCACTTGTGGGAGTTCCCCGATTGTTTGCGTTGTCCACCGGTCATTCAACAGCCGCGTGTGATTAAAGGTCCGTGGAAAATCCAACGATCAATTTCCTAGCTTCCGCATTCCATTAGGTCAAAGATAGATGTTGCCAGACTTTATAGTGGTACACCTCCTGGGTTCGTCATATCAACCACTTTTCACAGGATTAGTTTTTTTCTGGGACACCCTGTATAAACCACACGGATCACTTTCAAATGTTCTTTTCAAACAAAACACTGCCATGGACGTAATTAAATTCCGGTCATCGCCGATTTGTTATGCAAAAAAAGAGGAAGATGAAAAGAAATAACTTCAGCATAGGAAGCTGAATCTCGGTCTTGGCGTATATTTGGTCTTGACAGTTTCACAGTCCAAAGTACATGCCTCGAGTAGAAGATTGGGAAGTGTGTCCTTAGCCGATATTGACCACTGTATGTGTTGGAGATCATCATCCGAGAATCGTCTGAATCGAAGCATTGGCGCCGGAGGGGGGGGGGGAGTTTCGGAGCATGGGTAAAACGTGGAGCGGTTCTATTGCACGGGAGCAGTATCTGTAATTGTCAACGTGTATACCCTGTTCATAGGTTCACGTACCTAACATCAGAGTCAGTCATATTCAATGGTAGCGACAACAACACTGAAAATAAAAGCATAACTTGAAGTACAAGCGATAACAGCCCAGTGGGCATTGTATTTAAGTTCTGCTTTGGGCCAAGGTGACCAAAACTAGAGGAAATGAAAATGAACCATAACAATTTAGAAGAGATTGATTGGTAATTTTTGGTCATCTTGCGCTTTAAACGTTTCCGTGGAGGAGCACGGTCTGAATCAATCCCTTGCTCCCTGTTCAAGGACAGAATGTTGTCATCCACGGAGATGGCACTGTGCGTTTACTGTACAGTGTCGTCACTGTATAACACATTCCATAACGAGCGTAGAAGATTTCACCGGTCGACTTATATCCAATCTTACTATGCTGCATTCTGATCATGGCTGCTCCTACAAACACTGTTCAAAAGTATTGCAAGATCGTCCGTTTCTGGATTTCTTTTATGCCTTTACTACTTTGACGTCTATTTTCAAATATATATATGGGGGTCTATGGCAAAACATGCTGTTAGCAATATGGACTGAAAAATCCCACTGCTGATGAAAATATCAGGCGATGAAAAAGAAACATCAAAACATGAAAACGACAAAATCTTCATGTGATACTCGATCACTCTTCCTTTTCACGATAATGAAGCCTGATGATGACCAAGGATATACAAGAAAGAAAATTGAAAAATATCAACTGTGAACAAAAATATTTGATACGTTCGAAAAATATCAAAAAATGAAAAAGTGAGATTTTGCACGAGATGCCACTGCGGATGAATAGCTGTCATCCCATGTGTCTCAGCCATGCCGGTTTCATCCAATGAAAGGCCACAGTTATCATGGTTATCCTGAAAAATTGAACTTTGCTAAAAAACGATTTTTCAGGATAATTGTGGCATTTCATTGGATTTCATTGATCGATTTTTTTTTATATTGTTAAATAACACGAAATTGATGCGCAATTTTTTCACAGTTGCGAATGAATTTCGGTTGTCTTCAGTTTGTAAACATCTGGTAGTCATGCATGCACTTCAAATTTTTCGAGATATCAATATTCTGATATTTTCATGATGAATCCACTTTTCCATAAACCCGTTCGAATCAACAGGTGTATAACATTAACAACTCAAAGTATCACATCCACATTTGGGAATCAAACATTGATGTCTGACTACCGAGAAATTAAGAAAAAAAACTATGTTGCAATACTTTTGAGCAGTGTGTGTGCTAGAATTTGTTGCTGTGTCCGTAACTTGTCATTCCTACTCCGGAATCTACTGCAGAGGCAAATAAAATTGGTACCTACGATAAAAGTAGTCTTCGAACAAAAACCACGGCATTTTACCAACTAAAGCCTGCCGCACACTGGAGCTATCTGCTGAGCAAAAAGTTATTCGAGACCGTTTGCTCAGCAGGTAGCTCGCGTGTGCGCGTATTTTCGGCGAGTTTTCTGCCTCGCGAGGGAGAAAACTCACCGAAAAGTACGCGCACACGCGAGCTATCTGCTGAGCAAACGGTCTCGACTGACTTTTTGCTCAGCAGATAGCTCCTGTGTGCGGCAGGCTTAAGGTAAGACATTTAAATCAATTTGGAACTGCCTTTTGTATTTGGTGGTGGCTCCCTCGGTCGCCAGAAGCTTGACTGCAGCAGAGGAATATTCACAATGAACGATATCAAGAGGAGAAATAGGCCGATCTTCGCTCCTGCCATTTTGTTAGTATTCTCCTGGACCGTAATTAATTCACACAAAATAATCGCATAACGATTTTATCCCATTTTTTTCCCATTCTATCGTTTCCCATGTGTCATAGTCGAGGATGCCAAGTAATATTGAGTTATGACTTTCGTCTAAAAGACTTATCGTAAGCCAATGCATAACGCATCATTCTGGAATCAAGGGAGGGAGTGACAGATTGAAGGTCTGCTACTTTCTTAGAATGGTCGGCATCGGTCGAGGTTGATAATGAGAAAGTACTGATTTTCCTGTGACATGGCATCTGACTACCAAGGGTTGCGACATCACTCCGACCTCCGACTACGCTCACACAAACCCTTGACAAACTTCGTTGTGGTAAGTCGTTTCCAACCGGATGTTCCTGTTTGTGGACTGACCCCCGCTGTTAGTTTTCGTTTTTCATCATAGATCGTTAACATTTGCAATAAAACTGAACATTTCTAAATACCAAGTCAGTTATTCTGTACACCTACCTTCTCTGGTTTAGAAAATTTTCGTTATTTTTTTTCAAGAGCATAGTCCGTGCGAGTAGTGGGTAAATCGCAATTGATAGAATAGCTGGACAATTTGTGATCATCCTCGTTCCTAATGCTTTCCAACCACAAAATATCCAGCGGCTGGTTGAATTGGCTTGTTGCCAACTTGGGAGCAAGGTTGGCTAACAAGCGTCCTGATTGGTGCACGGGAACTCGAGGGGCGAGGGAAACACAAATCCCGGCGAAGTTCTCCATGGGTTTGTGCGTACGAAGTATGAGGTAGTACAGACACATGGTAGGCAATGATGGTGACATGGTGACTCTCGCTGACATTCGACCTCTCTCACATGAGGCTGGCACAGAAAAGCACGTCTGCTCCCTTACCTATAGGCCTATTGTAACGACACTCGCATAAGTAATTGTGATAAAATTGATTATTAAATAGTTTGACTCTGTCAGTTTGCAGTCGTACAATGTACCGCCACAAGATCAATACTTTCTGTGTGTTAAAAGCGCCATTGGCACGACTTCGATTCGAAGATATCAACAGCCCGGTCATATGAGTGGTCAGCAATGCTGACCATCACCAACAGGAGAACCCCAGCAATACCAGTCCTCTATGTGACCTTAGAACAAAGATTTTGGTGTAATTATGTGTATTTCGCTCTTATGCTATGTTTCTATCGCAAGTCGTCCCTGCCATAAATCCACCATGCTGTAATTATTTACTACCATGCTAGTAAATATTTACTACCATGTGTAGCAAGAAGTGCTACTTGTATGTAGTGTATGTTTTGTTAACGGAGAACGAGGTTGGCTCCTGCTCACGGGGACGAGGTTGCTCACGGCAACGGTTATAAATTGGAGCACGCCTCGCCCAGTGAGCAGTTCCATCTCGTCCTCCGAGAGCGTCAGGTCACGTCACGTCGTGTGAGCGTACTGGGCGACTGATCGTTTTATATGATCAATGTATGTATATATGTATATTGTGAGTTTGTAACAATATAATTCTATTAACAACACTTGGGTTCAGTGTCATCATTCTAGCGAAAGCTACATTGGTGACAGCGGTGGGATAGTGTGTGTGAAGTGCAGGGATCTGATTCGGTTGTTTGGGGTGGTGGAAGTCGATCGAGGTATTAAACGTGACGGGCTATATCGATCGCTGCGGTACACACATATAGGCCTAACATACGGTAGCCTACGGTCTCCGCGGGATACACAGTAGAGTCAATAGTACCCGGTCTACTTGTGGCCAAGATGAATCAGGACGGCACGACGCCCACTATCAGATTCGGACCAGCCCACAGGGCGCCGACTTCCTTTGAGTTGTTGGATACATTGCTAGATGAGGACATGAACCCAGAGTGCGGGGCAACTCCTCAGTTTGACAGGCGTAGGCCTAGACAGCCCCATGGTGATTATGTCAACTTCCATGACGGTGCATTGTTTGAGTCGTGGTGTAATCAACAAATGAGGGACATAGAGGAACGTATCAGAGAGGTGGAACGGCAGATAACCCATAGGCCTGGTGTTATCGGTGCCCCGGCGAGACGTAGGCCTATGCAAGACGATACACTGGCTCAAGACGATGGTCTCACTATACAGTATGGAACTCATCACCCGGGGGCCTCTCAAATGTTTCAAGCTATGAATGCATTTGCCCAGGGCGATCAGGTAATCAACCCTAAAAATCCATCTTTGGGGATCGGTCTGACTAGCAGCCCCTGGGAAGTGCCAAACGGTGCTCGTGAGCAACTTGCTGCTCGTGAGCAGGATCACGTTAGGCATGGTGCGGAGACAGGTAGAGAGGGCGCAACTAACCACATGCTCACCTCGGTTGGACTGTCTCACATGGCTCGTGAGCAAGGACCCCTGCACGCTCATGAGCAGGGATTGCTCAGTGCCCGGGAGCGAATGGTGCACCTGAGCACCAGTCATACATTGTTCCTGAGGGTGGACCATGTGCTCCCTGGCATGAGCGACACTCCCCTGCTGCTTGCGAGCAGGGAGCGCGGAGTGCTCGTGAGCATCGTGAGCACGACTCACCTGTTGCTCGTGAGCAGACAACTTGGAGTGCTAATGTGCAGGACTCGCTACATGCTCGTGAGCACAGCTTGCTCACTGCTCATGAGCAGGGCGGGTGGGTTGCTCGTGAGCAGGATCTGCCCACTACTGAGGAAAGGCATGAGGATGGCGCTTCTGAACAGATGCGCAGCACTCAGGATGCCAATATGATACCCAGAACCACAGCATTTTGGACAAATGTGGCTCGTGGGCACTCAATTCCTGCGGCGTGCAATCAATTTGCTGTATCGCATAACCAGACTGGACTGCAACAAGATTATAAACAGGCCCCTCAACCTGATGTGAACGGGTTAATAGCCCCACTAGAGAGAGAGAATGAGAGGGTACAGGGGGACTCCACAGCCGCACAGCTGTCCTCTCGGCCAGTGCCAAATTGCTCGTTGACACCAGGAGCAGTCCAGAATCAGAACAAAGCGAGGGTGGGCCCCAAGTGTCCAACATTAAGGCCTGACACCTATGATGGTTCTGGTATACTGGAGGACTTCCTCTCACACTTTGCAGCTGTGGCAGAGTTAAATGAATGGGACATAAATATGAAAGGAAAGTACCTGGCTGCCAGCCTGAGGGGAGCGGGTCAAGCCGTCCTTGGAGATATGCCTGCAGAGAATAGGACTGGGTTTGACGAACTTGTTGCTGCTCTTAAACGTAGGTTTGGCAATGAAAACCAAATAGACTTATTTAGAGCCCAGCTCAAGGGGTACAAGCGGAAGAAGGGAGAGACGCTGGCCGAAATGTCACAGGCAATTCGCCGGCTGACCAGAAAGGCGTACCCTGACGCTACGATGGACATGCTGGAGTCACTGGGGCGGGACCTGTTTATAGATGCCATGAACGACAACAACCAGAAATGGTTTGTGAAACAGTCCAGGCCCAAAAATTTGCAGGATGCAGAGAGAACTGCTGTAGAATACGAGGCATTCCAGATGGCCAGCGGAGAAACCAAACCACCAGGTGCTCATGCAGTGAGAGGTATTTCCTGCACGGAGAAGGAGGGCAACCAAAATGAGGAAAAAAATCCTGAAAATCCTTGATCACCTAGTAAAAACTGTGGAAGAAGTGAAGGGGAACAATGCTCCCAAGGCACATCCCAATGACGCGACTGAGGAGCAACAGAAACACCCAACGGAGAAGAAGCCACGAAAGAAGGCCAGCTCTAAGTGTTTCAACTGCCAACAACCAGGTCACTTCCAGCGGGACTGCCCAGAGAAGAAGAAGGAGAACGAGCCTGCCAAGCCACCGGGAAACGGGAGTGTGTCGACCTCGGGGTCCGGAGATCGACAGAAGTAGATTCAGAGGGACCCATCAGAGATATTCGAGCTATGGGGGCAAAGGAGGGAGATAGACCGCCTAATGGCCTGTACATCCAAGGGAAGTTACAGGGTGTGCCAACCGAACTTTTGGTGGACTCGGGTGCGTCAATGTCACTTTTGCATCCGGAGGTCTTTGGCAGAATTCCGGAAGATAGTCAGCCAGTACTGGAGAAAGTGGAAGCCAACATAACAGCAGCGAACGGGAGTGTAATCCATCCGACTGGGAAAGCTTTGTTTAAGTTGGACTTTGGAAATATCCAGGTGGAACACCCGATGTGGGTGGCGGAGGTGCAGGACGATGTGATCCTGGGGCATGACTGTCTGCAGAAATACTGTCAAGTTGATTATGTTGCAGGTTCTGTGACATGCTGTCAACAACTAATCAAAGGCACTGAAAGTACATGTAACTCCAAACCGATGCGTCGGTGCGTAACACTGCAGCAGAAGGTAGTGGTGGCACCAAGGTGTGAACAAGTTGTCCTTGGACATATCTCTGGGAGAGGACGTCCTGGACAATGTTCACAGGCTGCCTTGTTGTCACCAGCTGCTTCATTGGTTGGGAAGTCTGGCCTCCTCGTTGCCAAGGGTGTAGTTGATTTGTCGAATAGGATCACTCCGGTAAGGCTATTAAACCTCGCAGACTCATCAGTGACCTTACAAAAGAACACAACACTGGCTTTCTTGGAGCCTGTGTCCGAGGTACAACCGACAGAAGAGCCTGAGATGGTCAGGACTATCAAGGAGGATTCTAGTGAGGATACCGCACAGCCAGATGGCATTAGTGTACCGGGTCACCTCACTGACTTGTATAAACGGAGTTCTGAAGGCTTAAGTGATCGACAAAAATCCGTCCTGGCCAGTCTGCTAAGGGAATTCTCTGATGTTTTTGCTAAGTCATCAGATGACTACGGGAGAACAGAAGTTGTTAAACATTCCATTGATACGGGGGAAGCCAAGCCAATAAAGCAACCACCCAGACGTGTCCCCTTTGGTCAACGACCTGAGGTGGAAAAACAGATATCAGAGATGCTGGAAAAGGGCTTGGTGGAACCATCTTCCAGCCCATGGTCGTCAAGCTTGGTCCTCGTTAAGAAAAAGGATGGATCGACTCGAATATGCGTCGACTACAGGAAGCTCAACGAGGTCACGAAGAAGGATGCCTACCCAGTGCCCAGAGTCGATGATGCCCTTGAAGCTCTGAGTGGTAGCTGTTGGTTCTCAACTCTTGATTTAAAGAGTGGCTACCATCAGGCGGAAATTGCCACGCATGAAGATAAAGAGAAAACGGCATTTGCGGTGCCTGGACTTGGCCAATTCCACTTTAACGTCCTCCCGTTTGGGCTAGCGAATGCCCCCGCAACATTCACCAGACTCATGGAGGAGGTTCTGCGAGGTCTGCCTTGGCATATCTGTGTGCTGTACTTTGATGACATTGTCTCCCATGCCAATGATTTTGATACAGCTGTAGAGAGATTGCGAGAAGTATTTTTGCACTTGAGGGCGGCTGGCCTTAAGTTGAACCCCAAGAAGTGCCTTCTGTTTCAGAAAGAGGTTGTTGCCCTAGGGCACGTGGTCAGCCCTGAAGGAATCGGGACAGATCTGGAAAAGACCCGTGCAGTGTCAGAGTGGCCTGAACCGAAGACACAGTCAGAGGTCCGTGCATTTGTAGGCCTGTGTTCCTACTACTGGAAGTATGTGAAAGGATTTGCGGATATATGCAAGCCACTCTATGTCCTAACGGAGAAGGGACGACGATTTGAATGGACAATAGAAGCAGCAGAAGCATTTGTAAAGATGAAACAGGTACTGACTGAAGCTCCAGTATTGGCCCATGTAACGGAGGAAGGTCGTTTCATCCTTGACTGTGACGTAAGTAATACTGGCCTTGGGGCTGTGGTGGCCCAAGAACAAGAAGGGCACGAGAGACCGATTGCATATCACAGCAGGACCCTAACAAAACCTGAGCGGAGGTACTGTGTGACGAGGAAGGAGCTGCTGGCTATAGTGGATTCTGTGAAGCAATTCCACCACTATCTATATGGGCGCAAATTCCTCATAAGAACCGACCATGGGGCTCTCCAGTGGATCCTTAACTTCAAGAACCCCGAGGGGCAGACTGCCCGTTGGTTGGAGCGTCTTTCACAATATGACTTCGAAATTCAGCACCGCCCAGGGAGATATCATACCAATGCAGACGCTCTTTCTAGGCGCCCCTGCTCGGAGTGCAAACAGTGCAACAGAATGGAGAAAGAGTTAGAGTGGGAAGGAAACAAGAGTACTGTGATTGATAATGTAGTGGTCAGAGGAATGGGAGTGAAGTCAGCTGCAGAAGAGCACGCTAAACAGGATGCACCAAAAGGGTCATCTGACAGCATGCTGCCACCTGAAGCTCATGGGGATACTACAGAACAAGACAATTCAGACATCGTGGATGAAGCCTTGGGAACAGAGTGGCCAGATACAAATGAAAAACTGCAGAAGGCGCAGCGAGAGGACCCTATACTAGCAGAGGTTATTAAGTGGCTAGATGCAGGAGGGGAGAGACCAGACTGGGTAACCATCTCCAACTCGGGGTTGGACCTCAAGTCCTACTGGAATCAATGGAAGACGTTGGAGGTGAAGGACAATGTCCTTTATAGACGATGGGTCCTGGACAATGGGGACAGCCGGCTCCTGCTGATAGTGCCCAGCCAGCTTAGAAGCATCCTGAGGGAGTATCTCCACAAGTCACCTACAGCTGGCCACTTTGGAGTGAAGAGAACGTTAGATAAAGTGCGAAGACGATTCTTTTGGTGTGGCATGCGCAGAGAAGTTGATGTATGGTGTAGGACATGCATTGAGTGTCAATCCAGGAAGTCACCATCGAAGAAGCCAAAGGCCCCAATGAAACAATTCAATGTGGGGCTGCCAATGGAACGCATTGCATACGACGTATGCGGACCGTTTCCAGAAACTGACAGACACAACCGTTTTGTGTTTGTACTGGGTGACTATTTCACAAAGTGGGTCCAAGCCTACGCCATCCCCGACCAGGAGGCTCCAACTGTGGCCGACAAATTGGTCGATAACTTCATCGCAACCTTTGGTGTCCCGGACCTTGCCCACTCCGACCAGGGTAGTAACTTTGCATCAAAAGTTTGGACGGGAGTATGCAAGCGCCTGGGCTGCCAAAAGACTAGAACAACCCCCAGGCACCCCCAATCAGATGGGATGGCTGAGCGTTTCATGAAAACACTCGGTAACCTGCTCTCCCTTTATTGTGACAAGAGTCAGTTTGATTGGGATATTCATCTCCCACTGTTAATCATGGCCTACAACTCCTCGGTGCATGAGACCACTGGCTACACACCGTCACAACTCATGTTCGGACGAGAGATGACGCTCCCTGCAGATCTTCTGTTTGGGACGGACTACCCCGGACAACCTGAGTGCTCACCCTCTGAGTACTTGGATGTGCTCATTGAAAAGATGGGGAAGGTTCACCAGATCGCGCGAGAGAAACTCAATGTAGCCAGTGATCGTCCGAAGTCTCAGTACGATAGGAATGCAGCAGTAGCACCTTACAAGGAGGGAGACGTTGTATGGTTCCACGACCCAAAACAGCCGAAGGGCATGAGCTTAAAATTAGTGAAGCCATGGAGGGGCCCTTTCAGGGTCGTTGATGTCATTTCAGACCTAGTCTATAGGATCCAGCAGGGTCCAAGATCCAAAGCAAAGGTTATTCATTATAACCGACTTAAACCATTTCAGGGTCCAATACCAGAAGACATGAAATGGCCTCTGAGAGATTCGCTGAATGATATGCCAGTAGATGTCCCGAGGGCTCAGCAGACGAAAGATGCCATCCCTGCTGTGCGTCAAAGTACCAGGCGGCACAAACCTGTTGTTAAGTTAAATTTGTAACTTACACAGCTGTGTCTTCTCTCTTTCCAGATGGCAGATAGAAACCCTCCACCAACGAAGCCAGTACAGAAACGGACGGAAGTTAGTCCATATAGATGTGGAGACTGTAATTATATTTCTAACCGAAGAAACAACCTTACGAGGCACTACGAAAGATGTCACCCTAAGAAAACCCATGGTGGGGGACGGCACGCCCTACCCTCTTTCGTTGTCAAACCTCCGAGGGCGAAAGATACAAGTGATGCTGTCATTGCGACGAGAGTGGAAATGGAAGGGTCAAAGCAGAGTGACCACCCCGCAACGCCAACTACCTCCCGTCAAGGGAAGGATGATGATCGAAATCCATGTCCGGAGCCCGTCCAGCTCAGCCAGGTTACAGGATCACCTATGGATGATTTAAGTTCCCCGGACATTCGCATTGAGGTGGATGATGATGAAAACAGACCGGTTGCTCCTGCGCATGAAGCAGCCAAGAAGCGCCGTATTGTGTTGTCGATGACACCGACGATTTCCTTTCCTGAAATCCGACGGCCAAGAAGCATTCAGCGATCATCCATGAAGGACCAGCCGGACAGTCTTGTTGGGCACCTGCCCAACCCCGGGCGCTTTAATATTTGACTTGAGCGGCTACCATGTTCGCACCGTGACGGAGCAGGTTGTTTTCCCCGACGGATCGCGCAGGGAGATTCAATACGAACTGGAAGCGAAGAAGTGAACTATGGGCGTCTAGAGACAATGACGGATAGTTATTCGACGTTTTGGATATTTTCTGCCGCTTTGGAGTGTAATTTCATTCTTTGGACTTTTAGTTATCATGTGGATTATTTGTGGAACGCGTATAAATTTTGTCGTACATGCATTAATTTTTAGTGGATTCGTGCGCATTTGGTGGACTTCATTCTGAGCGGATAGGCTCTTGTAATAGTGAAGCGTTATTCTTGGCTCCTCCCGTGTTATAATGCTTTGTGGACTGTGTATATTGACCGAAGGTGCGTTCCGGCCGCCAGACTTGTTGGATATCGTGTTTTGAACTTTTGTATTGATAGGTTACAATTTTAATCATGTGCGTTTTACTATCGACATGGATGTACTTGGACTCTCAGATAATGATTAATGTTGTGGAACACATTGCTGTGAAGGAGGGGATAGTGCAGCAAGAAGTGCTACTTGTATGTAGTGTATGTTTTGTTAACGGAGAACGAGGTTGGCTCCTGCTCACGGGGACGAGGTTGCTCACGGCAACGGTTATAAATTGGAGCACGCCTCGCCCAGTGAGCAGTTACATCTCGTCCTCCGAGAGCGTCAGGTCACGTCACGTCGTGTGAGCGTACTAGGCGACTTATCGTTTTATGTGATCAATGTATGTATATATGTATATAGTGAGTTTGTAACAATATAATTCTATTAACAACACTTGGGTTCAGTGTCATCATTCTAGCGAAAGCTACGCATGGTAGTAAATATTTTCTACCATGGTAGTATTTAATTCTTACCTAGGTAATAATTATTTACTACCATGGTAGTATTTAATTCTTACCTAGGTAATAATTATTTACTACCATGGTATTATTTAATTCTTACCTAGGTAATAATTCGTTTCGGAAATAGAAAGAACGAATTCTTACCTAGGTAATAATTATTTACTACCATGGTAGTAAATATTCATTACCTAGGTAAGAATTCGTACATCGGAAAACGGAAGTACGAATTATTACCTAGGTAAGAATTATTTACTATCATGCTAGTAAATAATTATTACCTAGGTAAGAATCAAATATTACCATGGTAGTAAATAATTATTACCTAGGTAAGAATTAAATATTACCATGGTAGTAAATAATTATTACCTAGGTAATAATTAAATACTACCATGGTAGAAAATATTTACTAGCATGGTAGTAAACAATTACAGCATGGTCGATTTATGGCAGGGATGGCTTGCGATATGTTTCCACCATGACGAATCACGCCACGATTGAAATCGTGGTCTTATGCTACGTTTCCACTATCACGATTCACGCCACGATTGAAATCGTCGTCTTAATCGTGGAGTAATGGTGATGATCCTATCAGGTCTTATCAGATCTTGAGGTCAGTCGTGAAAATCGTGTTGATCGTAGAAAGGTTTTGGATGGTTTTAAAAAAATTCTACGATCAACACGATAAATTGATTAATTGTTAGTCGTGATCATCGCATCAGGTCGTATTAAATCGTCACAAAGTGCAACAGATCGCATCTAATCGGGCCATGTCGAATTAGCGGAACCAGCGGAAACAGCGGAACCAGCGGAACTTGAAGGAAAAACATAATATGTTGTTTTTTGAATAATAACTGCACTGTTGAAATCGAATTGTTAGGCGCCGAAAAAAACTAGGTCTACGGTAGGCCTAGGCCATGTAGGCCTACCGGTAGCCTAGCATATACCTAGCATGCCTGGGGCCTAAATATAGGTCT
>NMRB01000275.1:48290-71468 GCA_002633025.1 Notospermus geniculatus
CTCTTGCCTAAATGATTCTTAAAGGAGCCAGCGAGGATTGAGTATAAGCTAGGAAAGGTGATCCCTTTCCGACCACCGTTGATCTTAGCCAAGCATGAGATGTGGTTCCCAGTCCTTGCATCGGGGAAGATAGTACAGATTCAGGTGCCAAATGAAACACCTTTTAAGAATGTTGTTGTTTATGCTTACAAAGGTAGCTACTTTGGAAGAGAGTACAAGACGTCTTTCTATAAAGAAGTTGCAGGTTTTATGTATTCTATTTACTTGGGTTACATGTTGTTTTATATTTATATCAAACGGAAACAAACCTATCTAGTGTACGACGTTAAAAGGGGGACATTTGAAGGGAACGTCATTGTACCTGGCACAAATAAATGCCTTTCCCAAGGAGTATACTTTGAAGTAAATGTAGGATATGAGGGAAAAGTCGTCGTGGTTTGCCGTAAAAGTGTCATCGTCGGCACCATTTATGACATCATTTTGTCAAACGAAACTGGTCGCGTTCATTTTGTCCTTACAAATGGAATCATCGTCCCTTTGACGAGCTGACCACACGTTATCACCAGGGATGTTTACAGTGTTCAAGGAATATATCTCTTTGCCTATCTTCTCATTGATAATTACCGGCTAACAAAATACTCGCCGAGACAGTTCTTGAGGTATTGCCCTGGTGGTCGCGCCATTTTAGAATTCAGTACATTTTCCAATATGTTGTTCATGATGTGTTTTCCGAGGCTTAATGCTGCCGGAATTACACGTATTTTTCACCCAAAGGACGGTCTCGTAAAAAAGGGCCGTGGAAAAAAAACGTTTACAAAGAAAATCACGACGTTTTACCCGAGTATCAACGACGATGTGGTTCCACCTCATTATCTATTCAACCCCGCCGATGGTGCATTGTTTCATATTAAACGCTCTCCAAAGATGGCTCCAGGCATAGGAGAGCATTTAGTTTCAGTTGAAGTTTACGATCGTGTGATATAAGACTTAATTTTAGCTTTAAAAGCTGCATGACGTGAACGAACAAAAAGCCCCCATACGACCATCTTGCCACATCAAGGCCTACGGTCACTCCGCCATTCGAACTACGCTCCCTTCACCCTTGACATTTTGCCTCCTGAATTCCACTCCCAGCAGATTGTGCCGTTTATCACGCCAGTAGGCCTACAAAATATTTCACCAAAAAACATATTCAACGTGAATCATACCTGTGTTCTTTATTACTTGATATTAAAATCCTTCATTCGTCAATCAACAATAATTGTTTGTTAAATCGCGAGGAACGTCGATAGAAAGAAGAGCCAACTTGAGAGCCAATCAGAAAAATCCTCGCCAACATCACCCAGACAAATATCTGAACTTCGATGCCTGAATTGAGCAAAGTTGAAGCCGAGTAAAACATGAATAACAGTCCCTGCCCCGGTCACAATTGACACAAATAAGTCCTTCCCTGATGCAAACACATGAATAGTATCCTTCTGATGTGAAGCTAGCGACGAAACGTTGTATTTTCCACAAATTTCTGACTCCAAGCTATCGAAGTTATGAAGCCGCCATGTTTGCTCTGTTGATCACCCTCGAGCCTATAGGTGTATCCGGTTACACACGCCATGTATTTCCTGTACTTCGTTCATTGCTCAGATCCTGGAGGCGAGGTTAGCCTCACAGCTTTGCTATGATTGGCCGCTCGTCTTTCGGCTGAGTAACCCAAGTAAGAGAAAAACCAACAGATGTTTCAAAGGGCATGGATCTTCCTATTTTCATTAGCATGATATATAATGAGACTATATTTTATGATGGTACCCGACAGAGATTTTTCATAAAAAACGGGGCGATAGGTGCTTTTGGTGTATGACTGACCTTATAAGACGCCTTGTTTACGACTACCAATACATATTTATTCAGATAAAAGTATAAAGGTTAATACTGTACAGTTAAAGCCATTTGTTTTTTATTACTTGGTTGGTGGATCCGCCAATATGGGCTTTTTTGAAAAAAATAAATTTGAAAAATTGCTTTTGTTGCCCCTGATCTTAAAAACCAAGATATCCGAAAACGGCAAATTTAAAAGTGGTGCCTTTTGACTCTGCACATGTGCAGATGACAGAATACTTTCATGACGTGTTTCAGTCTGTCATGGCTGATGTGTCGGGCATGTAACTTCAGTTATGCCTTCATTCGCCCTGATGCCGTGGTTGGGTTAGGCTAGGGTATTTTTTTAAAAAAATTATTGTTATTTTTACTCTATCAAGAAGTCAACTTCCAGAATCTTGCGAATTTTCGACCCCAATCGGGGTCTTCCTCAGGCACTTTTCAGTTGGAGACTGAGACCAGAAAAAGATTCTGGAAGTTGACTTCTTTATATTGATCATTTTGTGTGTCAATGAGGACAGCGCACGACTAAAAATCCAGATGGCAGCACCAGTACAAAAGGTCATGTGCAATGCATTTTCAATTGAAAATAAATTTTGTTGATTTTCTTCGTAAAACTCATCAAAATAGAATTACGGACCAATAAAATGACATTTCTGGTGCTATTTTCCCGTGCAGAGTAATTCAGGGATGAAATATTCAATAATTGTTGACTTGGTAGGTAAAAGGATTTCTCATTGCAACTACGGGTCATGTGCTTGCAGGGCCCCCTATTGACAGAGCTTGTTGTGCGTGGTCCTCATTTTTGTGCTTTCTCGTTCTTTGGATATCTCCTATGTTAGATTGACAGCAAAGAAATCCACCAAACAAGTAAGATAAAAAGAATGGCCTAAGTTACTCTAATACAAAGAAGCTATCCTCATAAGACAGATTACAGTCGTAGAGTTCCCAACACCTTGTTTATACCTAGATAATAATAATAATAATCATGTAATAATGTGTGGGCTTATAGTGCCTTTTACATTTAAGTGTCAAGGCACTTCACATTATTAACCAGCCTAATCCAGAAACCTTTCTGTAGAAACCAAGGGCAGCTACAATCAAGCGCACACATGGACATTTCAGGCCAGTTGAGAGTATACAGAGTGACACAGCCAGGGATTGAACCCGCAACCTTCCGATCACGAGCCCAACCCTCTAACCATTGTGCCACTGCGCTCCCCAATAATATAAGAGTTGATACTTAACAATGACTATAAATATAAAGAACTACTATAAAAAGTTCCCAACACCTTGTGTATGCAGATAATACTTATAATATAAAGCTTAATACTTGACAGATATAAAGAACTACTAAAAAAATGGAATGGAAAGCATCAGTGCCACGCAACATCAGTCATGGCTGTGATGTCCCCCTCTGTTTGCATGGTTGGCGTGGTGAACTGATACCTCGGAATGATGTTAACAGGGTTTAAAATAAGATGATTTGCATAGCAATTTGCAACTTAAATAGTGGTGTTAGCGATCAAACTGATCTGACAATTCTATTCATTTTTCTTCAATCAGTGTTATATCTAGGCCATTTTAGAGTGGCGCCGCGCCATGCCGCCAAAAGGGGGCGCCATTGTGCCCTTTTTTAACCCCCTAGGGCGCCATTCCCCTAAAAAAAAAAAAAAAAAAAATTTTTTTTTTTTTTAGGTTTTTTACTATCCCTAGACCCTTTGCCATGGTCCCTTTTGGTCATATCACCTTAGAAACTGGCTTAAATTGGCTGTTGACTGGAGTTATAGAGAACTTTTTAACTTTTTAGCTTTTTGAATTCCGTTAGAAGAAATGTCGCGAATGAAAAGTGCCCTTTTCTAGGTTGAAGTGCCCTTTTCGCCAAGTTTGCACCATGCCCTTCTGAAATCCTAGATATAACACTGTCAATTTGCTGATCAAAGTGTGAAAGTACTAAACAATTGAAAAATCTTATTTTGAACCCTTTTGAGTGCTCAAAAAGTTGCTCACTTATTCGCCATTTGCGATCGTAAATCAAGACTTTGCTAATAAATGCAATCATAAGGTCGCAATTTGACGATTAAAAAGTCACTTTTTAATTGCATGTATTCGCAAAAGTCGAAATCAAGGCCAACTCTGTACTTTTAACGGGCACTCTGACTCACAATGCCAGGTAATCGCTTCTTCCACAGCCTTTGACTTCAAAATTTTTCTGGGGGAGGCCCCATCAGGGCATGCTTCCAGCACACATGGTCGAGGCGAATGACATTTCAATCAACTCGCAAGTTGGCGAGTCGGCCTTTGGCTCACTTTTCGAGCACTGCTTTTACATGTTCTGTTTCTAAATTACGTAATGCAGTTCTAATGGTTCTGTGCAATTTTAGATGCGGGAAAAATTCATTTGGATTGATCAACACCCCTATCCCTAAAACCACTGTTTTCACTTTGTTCACGAATTTGTTGAACAGAATTTATTTTCTGGCTTATTTTCATGTGTTCGGCCCACGGCCTATCCCAGAAAGGAGAGAGTTCAGGATCTTCTCCCAATAAGTAATGGATGTTGCAAGATGATGAATATGTGTTTTTAGCTCACCGTGGTGAGCTTATACAATGGTTGTGCGTCCGTCGTCCGTCGTCGTCCGTCGTCCGTCGTCGTCGTCGTCGTCGTGTTCCGTTAGCAGGGCACGTTTCGTAACCGCCAGAGCTATTGATCTGAAACTTGGTACATATATACCCCTAGGTCAGATGACCCATGACACCAAGTTTCGGTCCGATTCGACTCTTAGCTTGGCCACCAGGTGGCGGAAACCGAAAACACAAAAAGTGCAATAACTCCTGAACTAATGACTAGATCTTCTCCAAATTTTTATCATAGGTGTATCTAATAAGGATACATAACATATATAACGGGTTTTTGATTTGACCTACTTTTCAAGGTCACAGAGGTCAAAGTTCGACAAAAGTGACGAACCTGCCACAGTTTGTCATTATTTCATCAAGCAACTTCATATCTTGCATAAACATGCATTGGAGGGGTACCTTTAAAAATACCAAGTTTCGGCCCGATTGGACATCCAATATGGCCGCCAGGTGGCGTAACCTGAAAATCAAGTAACTGCTATTACTCAGGAACGACTTGACGTGGAGTGCTCAAATTTGATATTTACGTCCCTCTAGATGACCTTTACATGCATGTCGAATTTCGGACTGATTTGACTTCCAAGATGGCCACCAGGTGGCGTAACCCAAAAATCATCAAAGTGCTGTAACTCAGCAACGACTTGACCCAAAGTGCTCCAATTTGCTATGTGGCCCTCTGCAGATGACCTTTATGTGCATGTGAAGTTTCGGCCTGATCAAACATCCAATATGGCCACCAGGTGGCGTAACCCGAAAATCATCAAAGTGCTGTAACTCAGGGACGACTTGACCCAAAGCGCTCCAATGTGCTATGTGGCCCTCTGCAGATGACCTTTATGTGCATGTGAAGTTCTGGCCCAATCGGACATCCAATATGGCCGCCAGATGGCGTAAACCGAAAATCGTCAAAGTGCTGTAAGTCAGGAACGACGTGACCCAAAGTGCACCTACTTGGGAATGACTTTACCCAGATTGCTCATCCCTCTGTCATTAGACTGTTATGTCCAACCCGGTGAGCACATGGTCCATGGACCATTTCATTTAAATATACTGTATAATTACTGTTAATTTAATTCATTTTTCCCGCATCAAAAATACAATTTCTTATTGTAAATAGGAATTATAAACACTAATCAACTAATGGAGGAACAGCAACATAAGTAAAAAGAACTATAGTCTAAGTGCTGTTGCCGTCACTCTCTTGTTCCTCAATTTCCAGCAGCTCTGGTCCTTCGTATCGGATTTCACCACTTCTCAAACCTGAAATAAATGAATGAAAAGCATTTTAATAGTCTGCATGTCATTGGGTTAAGTTTTCTTCGTTTTGGGAGAATGCAAAAATCCTGTTGTTTTTGCTACATGCAATCGTCTCATAAATTCTAAGTCACTCAAAGGACCATTGAAAATGTGGGACATTGAAACATGTTCTAGTGCCACTGTCAGTAGATGTGTCAGTCTTGCAGATGATCTCAAGGGAACAGATCACAATGGGATGGGAATTCCTACTGCCATCAACATACACATGGTCATGTACAGTAGTTTTATGACAGTGCGTCTCTATCACAACCCTTCGTTATGAAAAACGATTACCTTTTATGACAAGAGCAACGTCTCGCTGGAGAAGTTTAGCAGTGTACTGCCTATCTTTTATCTTCTGCCAGCCTTTTTCAAACAGTTTCATGACTTCTCTTGGAAGTCTCAGCGACGGTGGAATATAAAACGGGTCATAGGTTTTCTTTCCCTTGAATAAATAACTGACTTTCTTTATGAAACCTTCCTCTGACGTTCCTGTGCGGGTACTTCCCCTTCCAGAACTCTGAAAAAAACAATGGTTAGGATTGAAAAACTTCCATGAATTTGATTTTGATGTTCATGAGGGTTGAATGAGTGCCAGAGTGGAAACACTCACACTGTAATATCTAAGTTTGTGGGTTTCTTCGTTCCATTTTTCTGCTCACACGTTTCTCCAAAAAAATTAACATGAGTTGGATTAGAAAAGATGTTATTTGTAGGCATTGTATATGTATGCTTGGTACATGCAAAAGCAGAAGGGTTGATACAAATGGTTAAAATGAGTCTGTCTGACGTACCATTGAATGTTGGGGAAACTTCTTTTCATATCCGGTCAGCATCTCTCTGAAAATCCAGGTAGCATCTTTGATGTCCTGTCTGCTGTTGTCAGATGTGCAGTATTCGGATAAACCAAAATCAATCACCTTTAGAATGCCTGTGTTCCGGTCCACCAGAATCAGGTTATAGGCTTAAAAGAAAGATGGATCAAAAATATTTTTGTACTCTCCATTTGCAAAAGTAAAGATTTAACTGAAGTAAACACTTCCTCTCACTGTGAGTGTATATTCCTGTCAAAGACAGAACCATGGTCTCGCCACGAATGAGGAGTTGATCGTAGTGTTGTAGACCAAATTTACATGCCATTACAATAGAGGCTATGCACGTGACGTCATCAGCCAGCGTGACGCCATGTTGGATGGAACTGCGCAGCGCTTTTGACGGTTTTTGCCTGCGCAGTTCCATCCAGCGTCGCGTCATACCCATTGATGACGTCATTTTATGACGTCAGTGCATAGCCTCTATACAAGATACTGGTGTGCAAAAAGGATATTTTTCAGGGTTTGCTACTTACCATGCAAATCCTTGTGAACAATACATTTTTCTTCCAGATGGGCAAGGGCAGAGAGTATTTGGACGTAATACTCCAAAGCTGGCTGTAAATTTAGCCTTTGTGGCAGACATTCAGGGGAAGGTGGCTGTTTGTGGGCTCTAATGAAGTGCTTCAAGTTGACTCCGCCATTTTCCATTAAAATATGTATCTGTTTGAATTGGCCATGTTCGTTATAAATCTTAATAGCACCGTGAAGCTCACATATGTTTTGATGGTTTAGCTCACTCCACAGTAGTATTTCACTACATATAAAATCATTAAAATTTACTGCGACCTGAAAAAAAGAAGAATGCTTTTTTGTACTCTTGGTTATGTTGGCCTGCACATTGAAAAATGTCTTTAATGTTAGAAAGTAATAATCATGTATCCTTCCTTGTCGATAATTCATTCTGTTTTTTATCACACATGGTGTAAGAGCAGAAAATCCGCTACCATGGCGACCTACATCACCTACCTCTTTTACACAGCAGATAAATCCAGTTTTCTTGTCTTTGCATCTCCATACCTGACCAAATGCACCTTTTCCAATGAGTTTCCTCTCACTCCAGTCATCAACGCTGTAACACCCATCTTTTCCAATGCTGTAGAATTTTGCGAACTTTCTCAGAATCACACCCTTTACTTTTTGCTCTGCCACTGAAGAAAATAATTTCTTCAGGTCTTTTACTGTGCCAGTGGTCACAATGGCGTAATTGGTCTCGATGATCTTCCTTCCGACTGACAATGGCTCCAGATTTGTTTGGGTACTAACGTGACTGCTGTTGGTGTTGTCACTGTCAGGAGGGTCAGTTGCAGTCATGCTCCTGTTCTGACTTTCATCTGCACGAACATGATCAGGAGGCTTGGGCACACTTTGCTCAGCTCTACTGGCGTTGAAACTCTCCATCTTCCCGTCGGCAACATCTATATCATTGACTATATCAGTGACAAAGGATGGTAAGTTATTGTATACGCCTTGTGAGCTGTCACCCCTTCCTTCATTTATCATCTCCATCATGAAGTTTTCTGCTGGGATAAACAATAATAAAACGTGTGAGATAGTCTCCACCAAGACAGAGACTGTCAGTAGATGACCACACTGCTGAGGTAATGTGTTCAGTATTGGTACTGATTTCATGGAATTACTATCTTATCAGCACCAAGGAAATACCTTTAGCAGTACATGTATTTGTTGAAACATTTTGATAGAAATAAGTGTGTTGTTTCTTTTTATTACTGTCTTAATTCAAAGCTATCATCTAATAATCATGTGAAGAACAAACATTATCTCTCTGAGTGATTGGGAACCACATCAAGTAACAATATGTAAACGAGTCAACACTCTGCACAGACACACACACTACTGTGTGCATGTAGATGTAGATGTACTCCTGCTTCTTTGGAAAATTATTCTCAATGCGAGGAGTGTTTCACACTTGGCCAATTATCTGGTGCAGTACTGCATCTTATTCCACTGCCTCCTGCATGCCAAGTCACTCATGCATGGAATCAACCAAAATGGAGGAAATCATCCTGCTACAAACCTTGAATTTGTTGTCTTTTTTCGAGCGAATGAACACAAGTTTGTTCTCTTTCACTTTCGCACATTTTCTTTACTCTATAGGGAAAACCCAGACGTGCATGCCATGTACTATGATGTCATGTTGTTATAAATAGACCAAAGACGTCAGCGTGGGTGGTAGTGTCACCTTTGAGAGGCCTCAACATTTAAGATTCAGGTTTCAAACCTCAAATTAGGCAAGGTTATTACCACTGAAGAGGTGAATGTCGTCCACTCCGAATCCCCCGGTCTATTCCACAACCCTTCATATCTGCCCCCCACACCTGACCCTAGCTAAAGCCTACTCCTAATCCTAACCCCTGACCCTTACAGGCAGCCGTTGCCCTAGATACTGGGTACCCTGTTTCATTGGATTGTCCAACTCTGATGATCATTTAGGCTCACTACTTATCATGCATTCCTTATCCTCAGCATTTTGATCGAGCTGTACTGTTTCAAACAGCCGAAGGTGAGCACATGTACTTACCTTGAATTTGATCCCAGAATTTGATGCACAAAATGACAGATGAGATCTGTATTATCCTGTTCTGATACTGAAACTAGATCTTTTCAGAAAAGAGCGGGAGGAAATCCCCATGTATGTTTATATAAATAGCATAACAGTGACCTCTATCAGCCATCCATTGAGAAGACAATGAGTGCGTGAAATATTTAGGTCACTATGTCTGGGATGTGCTGATCTAAATTAGTCATTTATGATGAAACCGTTTGACCTCTGTGTGGAGATTAAGGCATGTAGTAGGACAATGCAGGCGGATCCAGAGGGGGGATTTTGGGGTCATGACCCCCCTGGTCGCCACCACCAATTGTATTTTTTTCAATAATTTGCAAAAATAAGCAAAAACCCAAGAATAAAGCTTCTGTTTTGATACCGAGATGCCAGGAAATCGCGTCTACGGCATTCTAGATTTCAGAATTTTCTGGGGGAGGCCCCCGGACCCCTGTCAGCGCAGATGTCTTCGGCGACCGCCTGCAATGACCGCCCTCGGCGGCCCTGACCTCCCTCTGCCAAAAATTCTGGATCCACACCGGCAATGCCATCTCTTTGGTGTTTGTTGTTCTGTGCTGAATGTTGTTTTCTTTTACAGCACAGAATTTCTCCAAGAAAAAGTGCAGCTGACCCATCACAGGCATAGCAGAAACACTGACAGAATATCTTCCATTTTTCATCAGCATTAATGGGACCTGTCAACGATGTTTCTTGAAAAACAGGGCTACAAATTCCTTTGATGTATGTTTGTTCTCATGAAATAGTAACATCACACTCTAAGTGGCATTCTCAACAGCTACATATTTATTCAAATGAAAGTACAATTACATGTAAACTGCAGTAGCAGCGTAGCTCTACAGAAGAAATTGTGCTGCTCAAAGAACTTTCACCACTCAAAGAAGTAACACTAGTAGAAAAACAACTGCCATTGAAAAAACTTACTGAAAGGTACCACTACCAAGAGTTAAAGAACTACCCCTGCCACCAAAACTGATTTCCTTTTCGTATTTTTTTACCACCACTCTATAAATATTGGTTGAAAACATCTAAATCTGAACACATAAATGTTCCCTACAGCATCACTTGTACTGCATAGATATGTAGCCTTCAAAAATTATTTGACGGTCAACGAAGCGATGATAGCATCAGTGCTGCCATCCTCGTAGTAATTCTCTTCTTCAATCGTCTGGTCCGCTATAAGTTCTGGTCCACTATAAGTTATTTTACCGCTTTCCAGTACTGAAATGTATGAATGAAAAGATACCTCTTCAAGTTATTGGTTTGAATTTCATTATTTTGGTAACATCCACTGTTTCCCTTCATTCACATTAATTTCACATAACAAAAATTTCCATTAAAAATGTGCCATGCTGAAACATGTTTCGGTGCCCTTGCTTCAAGATGTGGCAGTGACTTGCTGCAGTCCCAGCAAAGGAATATATCACTGTGGGATTGCACTTCCTACAGCCATGACAGCCGTCAAGGTATTGGCTATCACATACCAGTACATGTAGCTTTACACCGGTGTCAAAATTAGAAAAACTTGTACCTTCTATTACATTAGCAACTTTTGGCAGAAGTTCTTTTGCAGTGTATTGCCGTCCTTTGCATTTTTGCCAGCCATATTCAAATATATTCATTGCTTTCTTTGGTAGTTTAAGGGTTTCAGGAATATGGTGTGCTTTAAATGGATCCCTTGACCTGGCTGCATTATCATCCGTACTTCCTGTACGTGTTTTACCCATACCAGCGCTCTGTAAATATATGATGATTATTGATAATTGCTTTGAAAATTAGACTGCACAAGTCATCTGTAAATGCTTAAGGACTAGGTAATGGTTGTCATATTGGATGCTTTCAAACGGAAGAGAAAAATTTACTCCTTCGTCATTAGATCTGGTGGTGTGGTGCTAGGGAAACATTTGCACCTGTCACTTATTATACTATGGGATTATTTCCCAGTGGCGAGCAATACCGGTACCCTTGCCTCATGTGGACAGATGGGGCTCTTATATAATGGCCAGGGTGCAACATGGATTGAAAAATATCATTGATTAGAAATGTCTCAGGGAAAGGTGTATTTTCTTGATAGACTTCTGACTTACTGCTGAATGTGTTGGTTCACTTATTTTGTGTCCTGTTAACATTTCACGAAAAACCCATGTTGCATTAACCACATCATTTTTACTGTCCAGATGATCATCAGGTATCATAGTAGCATTTTTTCGAGCAGCAGTCTGATCATCTGACTCAGAACTCCCAAAATCTATAAGTTTTACGATGTCCTCCCCGTCGTGATTGACCACAATGAAATTGTTCGCTAGAAATAAGATGAACAGATTATCAAGGAAGAGTTTGTGAAGTGTGAAAATTGCAAGTAACTGTGCTGTGGTTTGCGTGGAGATGAGCCAGAGTTGCATTACCCTTTTAGCCTTTATATAATTCTAGCTTTGAGCATTTGAAGAGAAAACAATTTAAAATACACAAAATAAACCAATTTTACAGTTGACAATAACTGTTAAATTCGTACTCACCTTTGATATCTTTGTGGCGAATCTTCTTTTCCTCTAGATGGCATAACGCTGACATTATTTGGGAATGAAATCGCAATGCTGGTAATAATTCCATACGTTGCTCGCGACAGCTGAAGACTGGCGGCTGATCATGTTTTCTTATAAATTTTCGCAAGTCTTCCCTCCCACTTTCCATTAAAATAAGGACCTTTTTGCATACACCATTGTTAAATATTTTCATCGCGCCATGTAGATTACATATATTAATATGTTTCAGCTTACTCCAAAGGGTCACTTCAGTGTTCTTAAAATGAAGGAAGGGTACCTGAAAGTGATGCGAAAAAATGTTTTGTGGTGGCTGTCTTGCACAGTGCATTTGCAGTTCAATATACCATACACTTTGAAGCGTGGAGGGTGTCATGAGCAACCAGAAAATGTGGTGCGGGTGGGGGATGATAAACTATGGGGCATTACCGGTACATAAACATGATAAAAGGGACCCTTTACACTCTACATAAAGGGACACACTCCGCGTGAGCTACTGCGGAACTAATGTATTAGGCCAGCCCTCGATACCACAATCTATAAATACACACAGTACACAGTACTGCAGTGAAGTACGTCTGACTGCGGACAGGATTTTGCAGTAGCTGACGCGGAGTGTGTCCCTTATGGTGGGTTCTTTTTTTTTCACTTATGAAATAGGATAGGTGTTGGAGAACTTTGTTGTTGTTACCTCCTTCACACAGAACGTAGATGTAGTTTCTCGATCTTCACATCTCCTGACAGTACCGAAACCACCCTTTCCAACATCGGGATCCAACTCCCAGTAGTGTTGAGATTTGTCATATTTTCCATCTTCACTGATGGTGTGGCTATTCTTATAACTACTCAAAATTACTCCATCAAAATTAATCTCGTCTCTTCTCACTGAGATGGAAAATAAATTTCTTAGATCTTGCACAGTTCCCATTTTCACTTGAATTTGTTTGCTGGTAGGCCTATCCACATTTTCTTCAACAGTCATTGGTGTTCGCTCGTCATTGTCGGTTAGTGTGCTGCTGTCAGAACTGCTTACTGCTGATTCATCATAGGCATCAGCAATGCCCTTGTCCTGGTGTTGAATATTCTCTTCAACAGTCATTGGTGTTGGCTCGTCTTTGTCGGTTAGTGTGCTGCTGTCAGAACTGCTAACTGCAGATTCATCACACGGATCAGCAGTACTCTTGCCCTGGTGCTGAATATTCCCTAGGTCATCGATATCCGCTCTAAGATTTTCAATAGTTTGTGGCAACATGGGAAGAAAAATGTCAACCACATCATCAGGAAAAGCTCTGCTGTCCAAATTAAGTGAATTCAGGACAGCTGGTAAAACCTTCTGGTACTTTCTTGGACTTTCATCACCTGACCAATCTTGGGTTGGTTTTCTAATGTACCGGTACTTGTACTTGTGATCCATTTTCAACTTGTACTTGTGATCCATTTTCAACTTCTCCTGCAACTGAAACATTGTGAAACCCATTCAACCAACTTCACTGTCATGGCTGGATTTTAAAAAAAGTGAGGCATAATGCACCAATGCACATGCCTGCGGTGTTGCGGGTCAACACCCGCAGGCATGTGCATTGGTGCATTGGGTCATGCTATTATATATCACGTAGGCCAGAATAATGACAGATGAAACTCTTGTCTGTCCTTTGGTCTGTTGGCCTAACTGTAGCAGGGATCGCGTTAAGGTGCGTCCATGCGTCCCTGGACGCATGAAATCAACTTCAGACGCAAATTAAGAAAAAAAGTTTCCTGCAAAAACGTCCTCCTGAGATATTCAGGACGCAACGTAAGACGCCTAATTTTTTCATTCTTGCAATTGAAAAACGTCCATGCCAATATGGCCGTATGAATTTTTATGATCTATGAGGAAAAAAACGCCCCCTTAGGCCTATTGACGCCGTCTCTGCGTTACCACGCGCACTGTCAACATATCTCTTCATATTTGCTGGTCTTCCCTGCAAAAGAGTCCATTTAGTTGGACTCATGGGAATCGAATTTGGACTCCCCATTTTCAAGCAATCTGACGCAAAAAGAGTCCACTTGAAAAAAATGGACTCATGAAAAAAAATCCTTAATGCTACCACTGTGTAGGACTACCTAGGCTGACTTGGGTATTCATGTTACAAACAGCTGAGGCTAATGAGATGTACTGGTCACTCTCTCACTCACCTTGATTTCAATAAACAAAATGCCAACACAAAATCATGCAGGTATAGCTACTTTCATTTCATGGCCGATTCAGAAAAGAGTGGTTGGAAATCCCTGTAGGGAAATCGTATAAACTATAAATAGACACAGTGATCTAATTCTATCAACCATCCATTGAGATATAATACAATGAGTGCATGAAATATTTAGGTGTCTGGGATGTCCTGATTGGCTCAGTGCCGTGTGTTACTACATACCGGTATCTGGATGCTCCAATGATGAAAACGTTTGACCGCTGCCTGGAGATATGTAGACGTGAAACAACAATGCCATCTCTTAAAGCCCCACAGTATTGAATTTTACTGGATTTTCAAAGTGTTGGGAGAATGCTGGTCGAGGTCTCATAGCATCGTGAAGGTCCCCAAAATGCCTGCCTGATGCGTATTTCCGAGAATCAAGGCCTAGTTTTCAGCACACAATGAAAAAATCTGCAGGGAGGGCTCTAATGTATTCAGATAGAGCGCAGTACATTTTACACGTCGTGACATCGTGCACTGACGTCAAGAATCGCGGCGATGATTTGCGTTTTTCAGATTCAATACAGTGGGGCTTAAATCTACTGCACTGAAAGTTTGCTTCCTTTTACAGCACAGAATTTCTCCAGATATGACAAATACCTCTGTCTAGAATGAAATTGACACCACCTCCCCCTCGTGGTCGTTGACACTTCTGGATGAAGAAGCTGGATACAGCCATGAGTGCCCATACTCCCCCCCACACACACACATGAGCTGACTGGCTGCAACAGGGAATAGTAATTTTCCCCCTCTTCCCTTCATAAATTGTCTTACATTTTCATTTCAGGTATTCGCATCCCCTACAGAATATGGGTATGTCGACTTCAGCTCAGAAGAGGACTGCAGCTGGATGATGTTTATACGACCTGCAAAAACATTGGAAGAACAGAATATGGTGGCTTATCAACACATGGGAAAGATATTCTACTCCACGACAAAGGTAGGCCTACTTTGTTGTCCTACCTCATTCTATCAGGAACCTTATTCCTAAAGCCTCCCAAGGAGTTGCTCATCTTCAAGTTAGCTGGTGTCGTCTGGTGGTCGAGTGGTCTAACACGCTTGACTTTCAATCCTAACAGGCTCAGTACGTGGGTTCATCCCCGGCCAGGACATGTATGTGAAAAGTTGTGAACCAATTAGAGTCTGTCGGATGAGACTCAAAGCCGTGGTCCCTTGTACCTGAGTGTCTATGCCAGGGCAAGTAACAGAACCCACACAGGTGGACAGTAGCCTGTCGTGGACTCCACACCGTAGTATAAGCTTACGATCCAAAAGGGTTACGAAGCTTCAAATTATCTATCTATCTATCTATCTATTGTCCACTTAATTCCCCTTATGAAATTTAATCCTCAATACAACCAGAAAAACATCTAAAATCAAAATTTGTTTGTTTACGTAGGTCATTCCACCAGGGAAGGAGTTGAAGGTCTGGTATGCGGCAGACTATGCGAAGATGATGAGGAAGAAGCTGCTTTCTCAGATGATGGAGGATGTTGGTGAGTTGAGGGGGCAGTTTTCTTGTACCATAACATTTTAAGCACATCTTTGGTTAGAGAAAAGTCAAAGTTAATGCAGGAGGAAACCAGAGCCATTGTGAAAGCATGAAAGCCCCCGTCTATCTAATGGGTCAATCTTGGAATCCAACCCATATAAAGCTCCAAGTCATAGGTGACTGGTGCCAATCCTGAACTTCCTTCTTAATGCTCTGGATGAAAATGTTTGTGGCAAAATGTTGCAGTCAACAAGGTTGCGGAGAGTGAGTCCACTGAGCATGCTCGGTGGTCCTCCATGGCAGGCCTGTTGAGCTGGTTAGTTCCAGGAGAAGACGAGAGGGGCAGCACTGTACATTGCTCCATTTTACAATGCCTTCAAGTTCAACGTCGCACCTCTGTCCTCCTACCACCTGTATTCTCCTTTTCCTTCCAGATAACTTTGACAGTTTCAACTCTGATGATGACACGTCGGACAATGACGGCTGCAGTGTGACGACAGATGAACCGCCACAACTACATGAGGTCCTTCTTTATGATTGCTCCGTCTGCAAAGCTACGTTCACAGATATGAAATTCTTCGAGGCCCACACGTGTTCAAAAGTGCAAAAACAAAAAGAACCTTTGGCAGTCAAAGAGTTAATAGAGGATCACATTGATGAAGGTGCTAATGAGGATGATAGTCGGTCAGATGATTCACCTCACAAACGCAACAAACGGAAAGGAAATCCGGTGAAGTTGTCTAAAGCCGGCCGGGTGATTAAACCGAGGGAGCAGGCAAATGTAACGATAGATGAGGACTCCCCAGATATTTCCAAAGCCAAGGAGACAAGACGGCGGCGATCAAAACGCCTGAAAGTTGCTAAAACAGATGCCGAGAATGACGTGAATGAACCTGTAGTTGTCGATAAGGTCGGCGTAAAGGACAGTAACCGTGCTATCTTACCTGTTGTGAATGTAAAACAGGAAAATGTCGCTGAAACTGTAAGCGACCAGGAGAATGATGACAAAGTGGAAAATGTCAAAAAGCCAAGGAAGGAAAAAAAGCTTCATACATGTGATGTTTGTTCCAAGTGTTACCCGAGTGCTAATCGGTTGAAAATACACCAGTATGTTCACACAGGGGAGAGACCTTTCAGGTGTGAACATGAGACTTGTGGGAAAGCATTCACATCGAAGTTCAAACTTGATCGCCATATGTTGATTCATAAGCCAAAGAGTAAAACACACAGTTGTCCACACTGTGATATGTCGTTCTATCGAAAGGATCACCTTAAGAATCATCTGAAAGTCCATGATCCAAACAAACCTGTCCATACTTGTGAGAAATGTGGTCGTGAATACTACACATCTTTTGCATTTCGGACTCACATGGGTTTTCACCATGCCGAAGAAGGTAGTTTGACATGTTCTGTCTGTGGGCAAGTGTTCATTGATAAGGACAAATTAGTGTATCATTTGAAAGTTCATGCAGGGGCTCAATCGGTTAAGGGAGTCATGCAACGGAAACAAAAGTGTCCGCATTGCGATAAAAAATTCTACACTCAGAAAGATGTGCGGCGACATGTAATTGTTCACACACGTGAGAAAGACTTCTTGTGTCAGTATTGTCCACAGAGATTTGGCCGTCGTGATCACCTGACTCGCCATTTGCGGAAAGCTCACACCGGATCTGAGTCATATTTGATGACATTTGCAAAACAGACAAAGGTTGAGGAACAGCAGGAAGAATTACCCCTGCCAGCTGATTTGAAGTCTTGTAAAGTTGAGGCAACTGTGCCACCAATGGACTATCAGCCTGTGCAACAAATACATGATCTCGTGATCAGCACGTCACAGGTTCACACAAACATGTCTGGTCCACATAACGATCTGGCACAGACTGCTCAGCAGCTGTTGGATACGTGCCAGCGTGGAATCCAAACACCCCCTCCGCAGTCAAACCCCACCATGACAGCTCAGATTAGTCCAAATACTCAGTATGTGTACTTGAGGAATGCCATACCTTCAAATCATCAATACTTACCAATTTCCTCCAATAGTCTCTCGCCGCTGTCAGGGGTACCCCTCCAGTCAATACCAATTTCTCTGCCAAACAATACCACACAACCCGTTCTGGCAAAACTTGACTCCAAACCGTTTGACAATCTTGTGAGTACTTTGGTTCCCATGTTGAACATTCAGTGCAGCCCTGTTGATGAAAAAATCACGACACAAGATCTTGGGCTAGCAGTCGTCCAGGGGGTTGTCGCAGATGTCCCAGATCGGGACCAGAATGCCACACTTCTTGCACATGCATCACTACCACATCGTGATCTCACACTCCCCAGCCCGCCTCCGCCATCTGTAACAATTGATCCTGACGATCACAGATTCTTTGCTCCAAGTTCTCACATTGATCCAGATAAACTCAATCTACCCATCTCAAGCCCTGCCATGAGTGCCACAGATTTGGACTATGCCCAATCTTCACAAGTTCTTGACAAACTACCCGAGGTATGTCTCTCCGATCGTCGCCTGTTCATCCCCGGTGGTCACTTGGAGGACATAAAACTGTCTGACGGCCAGTGTATCATTACAGAAGCACAATTAGCCAGTTATGTAGAGACACTTAAGGTCCTTGGCAACCTCCCGCACATTCCGACTGGTAATGGCTATGCCCCTGTGACAAACTGCCAAGCCACATCGGCAGAGAGTGTTAACACAGTTGCTTCCATGAATTATACCCAGGCGTTGCCAGAATTCACACATTCCTTCCAATGAGAGGGTGAAGTCCTTCTTTGCATGAGGGTCCAGAGGTGATCTCCAAATTATCAGAAGTGAATAAATGCAGGGCTCCTGAAATGTGACTCATGGAAGTGTTGCCATTCTCAGAGATTGGCTAATATTCAAGAAGACCATACTGGTGAATGCGTTTACTTGAATCTTTTTGTAAATTTTACATTTGCCATCTATATAATATCTCTGTATAACAGAGTAAACTGAAGTAAAACTTGCATTTACTTGTCTTTTTGAATATGAGTATGAGTATGAGCCCACATTCTATTCTTTGCATGTCTTCTAATGTTGGAAGTTAAAATCTCTCTATGTGCCATAAGTGTATTTGTGCCAATTCACGACTTATCTCATGAAAGTTTTGTGAACCTTTCTGCATGATGAAAGGTAAATAATTTCGTGGCATTTCCACAGGATCTGGAATCTCAATGAATAAAATAGGAATATATAAACTACTTTTAGTCTTCTTTATGTTAACTGCCGCCTGGCCAAGGGGTCTCCCTCTGTGGGCCACCTGATATAAAGACATGAGATAAGCTGAGGCATATTTGCCGTCCAACTGTTCAGTGGGAGTATGATCTGTTGCAGTAATAGCCTATCTGTATCCCACACTACCATAAACTTTGTAGCAGAAGATAAGACTAGCAATTACTTCAATTGACCATGCTCCTGCTCCTCAGATGTGACCACTGGTGACAGGGATCTACCTCCCCAGGGATCTTAGTCTGGTTTCATAGGGATTGCAGTGAAACCCCTCATGTGGACCATCCCTATATGTGGACCACCCCTCTATGTGGATCGATTTTTGTCGGTCCCAAATAAATCCTTCACATTTTCCTTTAGCTAATTGGACCACCCCTCTACCTCGACCTGGACCACCAAAAGTAGGGTACCAAAGTGTATGGTGACCCCTCTATGTGGACCAGAAGATGCAAAATCTAGGTATTTGCGTGGTCCATGGTAACACCAAACACATGCACAAGCTAGATGTCACCCCTTCCTTAGCTTGGTGTCATGTTTTCATAGGCTTTGTTGGCCCCATGTATCAAATAATTAACACCTTAGCTGCAAGCTAAGCAAAACTCAGTCAAGCTAATCAACATTGAATGACTCACTCACATCGAAGGGGTAATATTCCCAATATTTCGAAAATGCCAACCCCCTTTAGGCCTATGTGGACCACCCCTCTATGTGGACCAATTGACCCGGTCCCATGCGTGGTCCACTTAGAGGGGTTTCACTGTACTAGGATGCTAGCATGGTTTTTAGGGTACAGAAACCATGTCCAGTCGTATGGCAGAATCTGGAATCTTTGTGTCATCTTATGCTTGTGACAGGACTTGGAGAGAGCTTCCCTGTCATGTCATCTGTTGGAGAATGAAACCCTTTACTAAGGCCTACTGAGCCAATGTGTTACCTTGGAGCATGGAGGTAGGCCTATTAAATAAGGATTTCCCCCGAAATATTATTTCGGGGTCATTGTTTATGATACATCCCTTAAACGCATATTTCGGGGTCATTGTTTATGATACATCCCTTATACGTGAGACGCCGCCAGTCTTTTGCAGACTGAAGCAATTATGTAGTTACGATGGCGTCGATGCACACGTAGCGGCCTTCTGGCGCAATGGACAACGCGTCTGACTACGGATCAGAAGATTCCAGGTTCGAGTCCTGGGAAGGTCGATTTTTTTCATTTCTTAGAATTTGATATCCAGAAACTTTATTCTTTTTTGTTTCTTTTTCCTCTCAAATTCACACATTTTTTTTTTCATTATTTGGAGCCGTTATTTTACCTTTAGTTAGATATCCAATAGTGTCTAGCCTAATGTTTTTGATGACGCAAAATCAATTCAAAATTGGTGTGGTGGAAGACAGTGAAAATATTAGGTGTAGGAAAGTGACATCTGTAAATAAACAAGATATACATGTAAAACAAGTGCATCAACACATCTTTTTATCCAGTCGCGTTAATACTTGTTGCTGCTGCTGACTATCAGCAGTCGCGCCTCGAGAAATCGCGACTTATAGTATATAATCCTTACAGTAGATGGCGACACATGCGTAACTGCAAGTCACGAGTGCCTCTGCGAGGGGAGAATTACCAGACAAACGTAATCTGGCCTGGAAAATATCCTAAAATCAAAAATCAAAACCGGTTGGCAGAATCAATCTGAGAAATAAACACTTGAGGTTGGAACAAAGTTGTTTGATCCACTGATCAACTTGTTTGATCAATGTCTCATCGATAAACAACCCTTTAAAAGTACTTTCGGCGTAATCGCAGCAGACCGGTTGTGACAACATGCGATAGGCTGACATCCAACAGGAAGAGAGTGTATAAGGCCTGATCAGAATCGATCAACAAGGTCAATGATAATCAATCTATCAATTCCACTCGTAGATCGACCTGATTGATAGCCTATTTCTGTTTCTCAATACTTGAAAAATTCCCACGTCCTCTTCCTTCTTGCCCCGACAAGCGTTCCTATCACAGGAGCGTTAATCGGAGGACGAAGTGACCGTAGACTTTCAATGATATGTCAAGATGGTCCTCACAGGCGCGGATCCAAGGGGGCGCACCCGCCGCACGCCCCCCCCCCCCTTTNATTAATGTTTCTAATGAGCACAGTGCGCCCCCTCTTTCCCGAAATCCTGGATCCGTCCCTGTCCTCTTCTCTAGTCTTCAGGGCGCGTCGTCTTTGGGTGTCCCTCCCCGGTTTCCTTGCCGACTATAGACCGACAGCGCTTTCGGACAATCTCAGCAGTCAGACCTGCACCGGAGCTTTCGTAGTTTCAATACGCACTGTCTCCAGAGTGGCCCAGTGTCCCCTCAATCACAACGCGAAGACTATCACAAATCTGCTGACCATGATTGTGTAAAATTCACTTTTTTATGAGAATTATCTAGAGACAATTTGTGTGATTGGTTTTGCAATTGATTGCTTTCAGCCGTTCACGTGTCAGGTGCGTGTGCGGTGTCGTTAACATAATCTATTCATCGTATATTGGCTTTTATCTTTTTTTGTGATGCGCCGCGGGGGCATCGCGGAGGAAACAATAATGTAGGCGGGAAAATAATCACACCATCCAATGAAAATGATATTCTTCGTCAGCAGAGAGCCCAAAGTCGCATCGCGCCACGTTGAGGCGCCACGCTGCGAATATTGATGAATTTCAGTCTGCGGTGATCAGCAACGGGCTAGTCTTGGGGGTGTGGACATGATTTGGGAAGGTGTGCGCTAAAAGAGGAAATCTGGCCGCGCAGCTTAGCAAGAGGACGGCGTGGTACGGAATATCAGATTCTCAATCAGAGGCTATAAGGCGTGGCGTTGTCATCTCGACAAAATACAGCGCAACGGTGTTTTTAGGCCTCAAATTTAATTGCGATCATCAGGTGTGTGTTTTTCTTTGATTGTCGAATGGGAAAAGTTTCCGCAAAAGACTGACCGCAAAAGACTGAAATATAACCAAACACGGTCGGTCTACAACACCTCAGCGCAGTAATGAGATAAGTGCGCACCTCAAGGCCAATGCGCGCGCGCCGCGAGCCGCAAAAAACCCGCGAAACTCTGACGTCATACTGGACATCCTCCCATCAATAAAACAATGATCTTTTATCATGTAGGAGGAGACTAGTTATGGTGCGCTTGGCGAGTCGGACGTTCAGCCCACACCAAGACTCTGCGAGTTCCATCAGGTGTCCGATGAAGAAGGTTATAAACCAAGAGATTTTGCTCTGCGTCCCGGGTCATCTGCGATCATGGCAATGTAGATATGGTTAATCCTGGGTCTCAACCCGGAGACTTCATCAGCCGCTGGCAATTTTAGTGACTATCACGGACAGTTAGACCAAATAGAAAAATCACTAAAATAATTAGGTTACTGTCGAAAATTATTGCAATTAGACACACTATTCAGCTGATTTGTCACCTCGGTGCCACAAGGACTCGTTCACACGGCTTGGCCGACGGCTTTTTGCCAGAAAGTCACGACTGAGAAGTCGCTTCCTTCAATTGTAGGCCTACATTTTGTTCTCTAGGCCGGTGTAACAGTTGGAATTGTCCCTGGTGGAAAATATACCACCTAAAAAGCTCACACTCGGCCCTACTGTACGCCACATTTTTTTGATGGAGAGGTTAATTAGAGACATGCGATCATGTGGAATGTTAAAATTGGGAATAGACCGGTGCGCCCCTAGATGCCATGAATTATAGGCCCTTCATCGCGCCAATAGCGATGTGGAAAAAACTGCACATTGGCAATGTGCCACACCCATTTCATCAGAACAAGTGAAATATTTGGGAAACCGGCCAAGTCTTGAATCACTCATCACGTAAAATTATCTGGTGATCAAATTAATGACGATTAACTGATAGTTGACCCAACGATTTTGGCCGTCAAGCTTCCAAATCCTTTCCGGGTTCTTATGTTTACATCGGCCCTTATCGTAGTAAAAACATTACTACGGCGGCGTGATCTTATGAGTGGTTCGCCTCAATCGTCGTTTACACGCAATCTCGTACCCAGATCTACCTCATCCGAGGATATCTCTGGAAAGGGCTGGCGACTTGTCCAAAATTTCTGGACAACCGCTGGCAGCGTGCCAAAATGTTTGTTTCCCACAATATTTCGTTCTTCGATGACTGAAAAAGATCATATATGCCTAAAGAGCCATATAATACACCCAAAACACGAAGTTGTTTGAGTATTAGAGCAATTTCAAACGAATAGTTTAGTTGGGAAAATCAAACCGCAGGTGCCAGCTTCGGTGTGATTCGCCTCAAAATTAGTATATCGCGCATGCGCAGTATTCCTGAAGTCGTCAGCCCTTTCCAGTGGTGTTGTAGGAACGTAAACCCACTGGGGACGAGTTTG
>NMRB01000275.1:72305-82534 GCA_002633025.1 Notospermus geniculatus
GCGAAAATTTCCTGTCGCGAATATGAGTACACGCAAGTGATAAGTACGGTCCGTGAAAAAAAACTGAAAAGAATGGCAGAGACTCGCGAAAATATCCTGCCGTGAATATGTCTATAATTCTTGATTCGCGAAAATTGCCAGCCGCGAACTTATCTTGCTTTACAGTAGCCTACAGTACAGCACCACGACCCAAGACAGCAAGAGCGGTAGACTGGATGTCATAATGTCATAACACTAGTCGGGGAATCGCACTAATACACGGGAATACACACCCGTTGGTTCAGGCGCACACCAGCGCACACCACAGCTTCAACTGTCAGTGACCCACTCACTCGTGACATTGTTTGTGATTCTCTCTATGGGCCCTAGGCCTATGCAATCTGTCACACTAAAATTCAAGACAACCCTTGTGCTGGCGATCACCCTGAGGGTGAGATTTCAGGTCTGCCCTTCCCCTCCTCCCTCTGGTACTAGCGTGCTGATGAGCATGTCGCCTATCGCCTAATAAAACTTAATAAAAGCAAGGGCCACTTTAAGTTTCTGAGGTGGAAGGAAATTTTCCCTTTAAGAATGATATTCTGGATTAATAGCAATCTTGTTGGATCTCCAAACTGGTGCTGAATCACCTTTTCATCGCAGTTGATGAGTTGGTGGTGTTGTTAGCAGTCAACTCTGCCACTTGATCCTGTGCGCTGAAAGTATAGACCCAAGGCCCACACAATCCATACCTTTCTGCTATGCCAGGTATGTGAAAAAACTGGTTAAAGCTGCTAACATAATGCTGAGAGTCTGTGAATGTGATGGACAATAAACTAAACTCGGTTTGCCCTGGTTTTCCACCACCTTATGTTCTGCGCATCTTTCTGCTCTTGTGCATTTGGGATACTAGTATTCACCTCTTGTGAAAGCTTCCGCAACCCAGAATCAATTGTATCCTGTTCTCTTTTCAGGTTCTAAAACAAGACAATGTTTGTCCTCAGAATTTTCATGTAGAAGTGGAGGAAAATGTATACCAATATCATGGAAGTGCGATAGGACAAATGATTGTGATGACAAATCAGATGAAGAAGAATGCAGTAAGTATTGGCTATTCTCGACCGGGTTGGTCTTTCCAGGAGACTGAAAAAAAATAAGTGGGTATATTGATGTACCTGGACGGTTCATCTGCTTTGGCCCTAATGCCTATTTTTGGGTTGGCCAGAGCTCAGTGTCTCTTTCAAGATTTCCTGGTACCGGTAGGTGATTTTCCTACAAGAAAAATCTGGTGTCAAAACCCAGACATTATTTTTCTCCTACAATGTCATCATGTGGCCTGCCCTGGCTGCCACTGGCAGTGCCAGTTCTGATAAGAGATTATCTGAATGGGTTCACCCTGCTGAACATGGGCCGTGGTTGTTTGTGACATGTTAAACGCCGTTAAGTTGTATTCATTTTGACCATTGAGAATCTGGTACTGTGCCAGTGCCTTTTGCGTATTGAGCTTTTACAAATCTTGTTATTGTATCCGTAGTTTGGTGGACCTTATCACACAGTCATGTCACATGGCATTGCTTGGAATTGGTCCATGTTCGAAGATTGTGAATTTTGTTGTCCCGATGTGGGAACACCTTGTTCAATTCAAGGGTTATGAATTGAACTGTCTGCATTCAAAGTAAAGAGCGTTGTTTTTCTGGCCCATGACCATGTGCTTACTGATTAGGCACATGATTTTGTCACATGATTTTGCCGTCACTGGTGGAACAAATTTCTTGGGGCAAGATCACATCTTGTTTGTTAGGAAACCATGTGATGTATCTTACTTCTTACTGTCATAGTGCATTACATAACAGTAAAGATAAATTCAGTACTTGTGTTCTCAGAATAACCAGTGAAGTTCAAATCCACCATTTAGATTCAGAATTTGAGTTGTTGACTAAATCCAAAATTTGACTTAGATAAAAGTTTTATCTCTTATCCATTGAATTATGGAGGGTATGGAGTGGCAAAATATTGAACTGATAAGATTTAGTAAACATGTGTTTGTAATGAAGTGTGTGATAAGTGTCACTGTCCAGAATGACCTGGAACGTTTCCGATTTAACTTGTGGCTGGGTAATGTTCATCCTGGGCTGGAGGATCAAGTCAAGTCACAATAGGTATCCGCCACGGGTTACTGACGACTACCTGCGGCAGTAACCCCATGCATGCGTTATGCATTGATCTTCTCGTAGTCGTCAGTAATCCGTGGCGGATACCTATTAGGACATTTCAGGTCGTCTGTTTGCAAGGAAATCATGTCTTGCTTGTATATTGCCCTTTGAACAGGCAGTTATTCAAAAGTTGTCCATCTTAAAGGTATTGATTGAAAGTGACATCCCTCAGGTGTTACAGTGGTCGTGTCAGCAATAGCCTTATAAGGTTGGAGACTGATCAGTCTGTATCGATTTCCCGAGTATCACAATGTCCTCCAGGTGAATCTCTAGAAGTGATTTGATCAGGCATCATGGTTTCATAATTCAGGAGAGTGAATTGATGCATTTGAAGTCATATCGCAGCCGGAGGAAATTGGCCGATACATGTGTAGTAGCAATGATTAGCTGACTGCATGTTGCCTGACCTTTGTTTGTTGGAAGCGTGGGAGTTGCCACGCCCATTATATAATCGGTCATGAATAAAGACTAGCAAATGCTTTTACTGCAGATTTGTACAGCATTGCCTAGTGCATTTGCATTGCAAAATTCAAGTAAAAGCATTTACTAGTCTTTATTCATATGACCCAATATCTGGGGCTGAGCATCAGTTTTCAAAGTTGATCCATTATGGTTTCTTTTGAATGAGGGATGTTTGTGTTTGGGATGATGTCGTCTGCCCATTTTGTGAGGTAGAGGAAATAATGGGAATAGGACCGTGACGACAAGGATTTCCCAAAGTTTTCACTAGTATAACGTTATGTAAAAACTTAGTGGGATAATAAATGGTGATTGCTAAGAAATTATCATCATCATGCGATGGAAGGATCCAAATCAGCCAGTGGACTGTTGATCAGTCAACACTGACACCGATCACCCCATTCTCTGGTTGCATTTCTTATGATAATGAGTTCCTTGAAGTAGTGACCACCAGTGACTGATACAGTTCCTTCTTCATCAACATTGTGTCCATGACTGAGAAATGACTAAGCAAAGCTTTGATGATATTGGCTTGTGGAACATGCCAATTCTGATAACGCCTGAACTCAAGTGCAGAATTCTCATTACCACATTTCTTAAATTCACCTACTATAAATAATCACTTCATTAGATTTTTACCAGCTTTGGAATTGATGATATTAAGAGGCTGCTCACTAGGTCAATGATAGCTGGTGATCTAGTTTTAGGTGATCTGATAGATTTTTCACATTCCAGTGCTCCACTTATATTAGAGTGGGCTGATGACGGTCTACATGTAGGTCTATTTCAGAACTTATCAGTTAGTGTTTACTGTTTAATTGGCCACTGCAGTTTGTATTAAAAGGAAACTGCAATAACTTGTCCATCTTTGGTCTCTGTCTCTAGTTTAGTTCAATTTCAGGATACTTCTCTGTATCTGCGATATCAACCCCGGTTGGGGTCGAAAATTTGCAAAAAACGCTGGAGGACAACCTCTGCTTTTATATCATATTTTGTGTGTCCTTTGTGCTTTATTTCTGGATATGCGATATCAAAACAATGAGATATAGTCCCGGCCGGCCTGACCCTTCCTGCTTACAGTGAACTTGCACTCAGTGTGACCCGACTTGTCCTGCATAAACAGGAACTGCCTCTCCCATCTCCAGTCAATATTTGTTGACCACATTTTTGCACTGTGAAATATAAGAATTGGAGTGGTACTCCATACATCTTATACATCTCTATATAGTTTCTATATCATTTCCAGAAACATTGGGCCTAAAATTGTGAATGCAGGGTTGTTGAGTGACCCAAATTTGGTTTTGAATGGTAATGAGATTGAGATTGGCTGCTAAATTGTGGGATCTGTATTTATTTGGCTTTATTCTGAACATTATTTGAAGTAGGTCATTTTTTGTGTGTGATGGTTTATTCATCTTACATGTAGGGCATGAGGCAGACGACCTGATTGGATAATACAAGTTCAGTTCATACCCATGCCTACCTCTGCATTCTTTATATTCATGAATGTCACAGGTTCACATTCTGACTTGGTTGGTTGTGTTTACAAAATGTTCTGCTTCAATCTCCAGCTCTCCACGTGAAAGTTTTCTTGCGCAAGTTGGCTCACAATGGGCAATTCACCATTATTTGTTCCTCACGGCTTACGCTGGGACCAGTGACATTATAAACAACTGCTCGCAGTTGAATTGCCCATAGAGAGCCAACTTGCGCAAGAAAACCCCAAGAAAACTTGCACGTGGAGAGTCGCCTTTAGGCCTGGAGATTACTTATTCAGATCATCTAGTGTCAATCAATGTGATGGAATCTACCCGCAGTGTACACATGAGACTAATAGGGCGTGGCTATGCCATCTACATCCCCTTGGAAAAAGTGGTTAAAAAAACTCCCCACCACAAAGTTATTGTGCTTGGTGCTGCACTATCAGTTGTCCACCTTCTGGTGAAGCATAATGTAATAGGCGATGCTGCATTTATAAATTTGCCTTCTTCTTACAATCTTCCACGTTTCAGGAGCTCCCTGTGCCATATTGTTTGAAAATGATAGTTGTTTATGTTTAGAGTATTGGCATCCAGAATTTTCTCAGCTCAAGCGGCATAATCAATGATAACATGTCCTGAACATTGATTAGAATAGGTCACAGACTGGGGATCTTGAAACTGACCTTGAACTCTTGATTTACTATCACACTATCAATGTCTGGCATGTGAGGTCTTCTGTCTGGTCATATTTTTGCTCAAAGTTTGGGGTGTTTTGGAGGCGTAAACACAATAACCAACTATACATGTTCAAATTGGATGGTTACGTTTGTTTTGATCCAAATACTTGTTTTTTCCCAGTCATAAGTTTCAATGCCAGCACATGCTGTGTGTAACACAGGGCATGGCTATTGAATAGGTGTGGATTATTCACTTGAATGATTTCCTTAGCCAAGAATTATTTTACGAGGTTAAGGATAATCTTACACTTAATATAAGGATTTTTTGTGCATACGGGGCCAGGACTTTCGTATAGCCACGTGAGGATTCCCAACGTGTGTAAATTTTTTTTTATTGCGGATCAATGATCTGCGGACTTGTGTGATTGCTATGATTACATCTACATGTAATATGTCAAATGAATGTAATTTGGTTCAAAACCATGCATTAATAAACTTTTATTGAATACTATAAATAAACCATGCTTTTCATGTAAACCATAGACCCAGGTTTTATTGTTGCTTTTTTCTGAAATACATGTACATGTATATGTACGGAAGTTTTCATTCGAAAAAGCCAATAAGAACCCCGAGCCCAATATGTACCACTTTTTATTCATGGGCTGTAGGAGTTTCAAAACACAATTATAATTTTTTACACTCTTATCCTTGATGAAAAAACAACATTTAGGCCCGTATTCTAAAACCCTCCTTTAAATAGGCCTAAAGTACACATTTATAGAGGCTTCCTTTACTGAGGAATTCCTTTACCAAAGGCTCCTTTAACAAATGGCATTCACTTCCCTTACGTTAAGGTCGTCCTTTACCACAAAATTGGTAAAGGGACGCTTTAAATAAGGGACACTTTCACTAAAGGCGGCTCTCCACGTGACAGTTTTCTTGCGCAAGTTGGCTCACAATGGGCAATTCACCATTATTTGTTCCTCACGGCCTACGCTGGGACCAATGACATAAACAACTGCTGGCAGTTGAATTGCCCATAGAGAGCCAACTTGCGCAAGAAAACCCCAAGAAAACATGCACGTGGAGAGTCGCCTTTAGGCTCCCTTTATGCTCACAAATTATCAGTAGTAACAGGACGATGTCAGTTTTCTTAAAACGACTCAAGACCTTTGCTAAAGGAAGGTACCCAAAGGCCTCCTTTGTCCCCGAGATAAAGGTTGGTTCTTGAAACGCACCAGTGGTTTGAGGTAATCACTTATCGCTCAGGTAGAAGAGACCCTCAGAAAAAAATCATTGCACTTTGGCTTGTAAAGGAAGACCAAAGGCCCCAGACCAACCTTACGTTTAAAGGCCTCCTTAATTCCTGTAAATGAATGAAGGTTCTTGAAATGAGCCAACCTTTGCTAAAGGAAGACAGATAAAGGTGTCCTTTAACTCGAGATATGAAAGTTGATACTAACATAGTGAACATGGTGAACATCAACATGCTGAACAGAAACTCGTCAATTAATTCACAAAGGTACCGTACCGTACCAAATACATGTACATGTACATGTACAAAGAAAGTGTAATCAACAGCAGCGCCTATGGCAAGCGGATTGTCCAGTTATTCAAAAAACCTATATTTTTGCACTAAAACCTAGTTTTTTGCTTATAAAACTTACTTTTTGTGGAGAAAATATAGGTTTTTTGACAAAAACTAAGTTTTTTGAGCAAAAAACCTAGTTTTTGTCATAAAACTTATATTTTTACAATAAAACCTGTTTTTTTGCAATAAAACTAAGTTTTTTGCGATAAAATGTAGGTTTTACAATCATCAGCATAAAACTTAGTTTTTTTGTACAAAAATATTAGTTTTTCGTCAATAACTGGACAAACAGCCAAAAACCTACATTTATGCTTAAAAAACCTGGTTTTATACAAAAACTTAGTTTTTCTTCAATAAAACCTGTATTTTTGTAGAAAATATAGGTTTCTTGAATTACTGGACAAACGGCGTACAAAAACCTAGTTTTTGTCAGGAAACTTACATTTTCTACCTCGTCCCATGTGTACGATTTCGCTGTAATATTGGGACGAGGATAGGAAACCTCGGCCCCACATGGTACTTAATGCTTTCACCCACCATTGACTTGGATGTTCGTAGTGGAAGCACGCCGAACTGCGCATTGGTATGTATGGGCGGTTATTTCCGCAAAAAATCAGTNGGGGACGGGTATTTTACCAACCTCGTACCGACGAAATCATCTTGGTCAGTGGGACCGAGGTTTAAAAAGGTAGGTTTCTGATAAAAACTAGGTTTTTATCAAAAACCTACTTTTTATGGCATAAAACTTAGTTTTAGTCAAAAAACTTGGTTTTTTGACTGATAAACTTAGTTTTATGGAATAACTGGACATTTCAGTGCAGAAACTTACATTTTTGTCGATAAAATGGGGGTTGTTTGGCATAAAACCAGGTTTTTTGTCATAAAATATAGGTTTTTTACAAAAACTAAGTTTTTTGACAAAAACCTATATTTTATGAAGCATAAAACTAAGTTTTCTTCTATAAAACTTGGTTTTAGACAAAAACTAGGTTTTTTGCTCAAAAAACTTAGTTTTTGTCAAAAAACCTATATTTTGTCCACAAAAACTAAGTTTTATGAGCAAAAAACTAGGTTTTAGTGCAAAAATATAGGTTTTTTGAATAACTGGACAATCCGCTTGCCATAAGCGCCATCTATAATACAATCAATGAACTACATGACTCATCCTCCCACAGCAGGGCTTTGGTCTCGTTCCTCTTCATACACTCCACACAAAGCGGATGAAGAGGAGCGAGGTAAACTCCTGCTGTGGGAGGATGTACGTGACTGTGTGGCCTGACCGCGACCGGGGATTTCATTTGGGAATTCCCATTGGGTTTCCCAGGTTTTTTTCCACAATGCAATATCTTGCTTGTTCAATTATCAATGCGCCATTTGTCTGGCATGTTAAGTGTTGTGTTACGACATTGACATTTATTCATTGGTTAAACAATAACATGGTGGTCGAGTGGCGTTAATCACTGGAGAATTTTGCAATGACCGAGGGGGGACCTGCCGTTCCCCCATGCAGCCCTTTTTCCCACCGGGACAAGGAGTGCGTGAGTGATTCATCGATCTTCAACCACAGGAATTTGTTAACAATTCCTAGGCCCCATCATATAAGTATGTAGGCCTACATTCAATGGAGGACCTTGTACTTTGAATGTACAGTGTTTAGTATGTGATGTGGCCTAATTGTTCACAGTTATGTGCTTCAAATCCAAGACTTCATCAAGATGGGGGTCCTAATTTCGTCGGATAAAATCTCATGCTGTAATTACAGAGGATTAGAGGGAGTCTACGCATCCCGGTTACGCATGCACTCCGGTCAAGACATCCTTGGCGCTCGGCCTATCTCCCGTCCGCAACTTTTAATCGATTCACAAAAGTTGGTCAATCGACCTGCCGCGCCGGCGGACCTGATTATGACGTCACCAGATTACGGAGTCCATTTATCCATCATCGACAGCAAGAGATGAGATCATCATCATCAGCCATGTCCATCATCATGCTAGGCTGACATGTGCATCACATGCTGAGATCTGCGCTAGTTTCTAAAATAAGTGAATAAAAAAGTTCGAAATTCTGTGGATTAGAGTTACAAAATTGGATTCAATCGGAACTAATAATATTTTTGGGTACACTCATTGTGATACATGTAAGTACATAATTCCAATTTATATCAAATCAGGCTTTTTTATTCACTTACCTTAGGTATTCAACCTGAATTGACGCGGATCTGAGACTGCGCAATGTACACTTCCTTGCACCGAGTGACCGAAAGATAGCCTGGTCGGCAGGCCTACATATTGGCCGACTTTGGCCAATGGACCGCCAAAGTGCGGTTAGGCACATTTCCGGGGGCACACTGACGGCAAACATCTATATGCTTGTGTCGACTGACCCGAAAGCTTCTCGACTCATCAGTGAAGTTAAAAACAGTCCGAGATTTTAAATACCGTGCGACTAACTTTAAGGACAGTCCTATGACCCCTATCGTCGTCTGACTGCGTCTCACCGGACCGGCAACCCGAGGAGATGATGTCAAGTATTGTAAATAGCACTCCAAAAAGTGGAACTAGGCTGCTTTGCGTGTCAATGATGATTTAGCAGAAAAATTGTTCATGACTGACGATTCAGCAGAAAAATTGTTCAAGACTGATGATTTCGCAGAAAAAATGTTCAAGACTGATGATTTAGCAGAAAAATTGTCCATGGCTGATGATTCAGCAGAAAAATTGTTCTTGACTGATGATTTAGCAGAAAAATTGTTCAAAGGTTAACCTTGTCAACTTGTGAGTTGTGAAATCAGTGTATTCTAAAACGGGCCGGTGTAAAGTTTTCCAGTGTTTCCGTGTGTCAGTGTTCCCCCTATTGTTCTGGAAACACTAGCAGATAGATCGACATGTTTCTCTGTGTGTCCTCCATTGTCGAGTCGCGGCTTATTCCGTCAGACAATAGCAGGGGAACACTCGCAGTTGGGGAACGCTCAAAAACGTTACACCGGTATGAATAATTTTTAAATAAAAAATTAAATGCTGTTCATCTATAGATTTATTTTTCATTTTATTTTGTTTTCATCCCGGATGAAGCAAAGCTACGTAACCTCAGACGATTTCTACAGACCGTTTGCTCAGCAGATAGCTCGCGTACATGTATGCGCGTATTTTCGGTGAATTTCCTGCCTCGCGAGGGAGAAAAGTCATGGATACTTTTGTAGAGGACTAACAAAATGATTTAGGCACTCAAGGTGGATCCCTGTCTGGAAGCCAACCCATCCATGCCACACAATGCAAGAAGGGACCATCTACCACGTTACAGTATGCCCTTCTAAAAAATATCCGTGTCGAAGTTGACATTCTCGCTAGGACTATCATAGTTCTAGCGGTGAAATTGGAACAAGTATCAAAGTAGGCTGCAGACCAGAAATCACAAAATTGGGCCAGTGCCAGTGCCAGAGTGCCAGTGCCAGGTTTTGAACCGACCCGCCCTACACTCGGGAACAATCGACCTCATTGTGGCCACACAGGCTGCGCGAGACTGCTTTTGCACACTGGACGCAATGATCCCGGAACCCGCCGACAGGCGGCAATACACGACGAAGGCCTTTATGGATCGCTGCTGATATTTTTATAGTGTAGGTGATTTTCGGGTTTGTAGCTCATAGGCGTTCGTTTGGTACCAAGGGGATGAAGTTGTTCGTTGTTATGGCTGTCCATCAATAGATAATTGGGAAAGATGTAGATACATGTAGTGACTCGTACTGTGGAGAAAGCGATGTTGGATTTAAAGATATTTGGGTGTTTTTGGAGATGCACAAGTATTGTTGACGTAACGATATGCCACCGCCTGT
>NMRB01000275.1:87359-99940 GCA_002633025.1 Notospermus geniculatus
CATTCGGAACGACCTGAGGCGAACTGCTTATCTGCCACTGGACGGCGCATTTCACCTCGGACACAAGTGCAAGGCAGCCATATTGTTTATCAACAAACCCACGTGACCGACCGTGGGACTATTTTGGCAGAATTTTGGCCTGTTAAGGTGTTCAAACTTATTTGCTGGATAACTTGAGGCATATTATTTATAAACTTACCGGTATCTCATCCAATCTGCCAATTATTGATCAATAACGCAACGTTTTGTGTGACCTATTTCGTTCATGCGCAGGGTGTGATGAGGCGAACCGCATTTGAACTCTCACAAACGGGCAGCAATCGTTGCGCATTCAAGATGGCTGCCTTGGAATTGTGTCCGAGGGGAAATGCGACCGTACGGAAATTGCCGAGCAGTTGCCTTCGGAAGTTCCGAATGCTATATACAGTCGAGGTAGGTTACGATGGCCGCCCGAATGTAGCCGAGTACCTCCGAAGATGACGTCGATTGGTGGCACTACAAACGATTCCGCGCTAAATGTGTCTGTCTGCTCTCCCATTCGGAACTCCCGAAGGCAACTGCTCGGCAATTTCCGTAGACACTCGCATTTCCCCCCGCACAGTGGATAGATAAGCAGTTCGCCTCAGGTCGTTCCGAATGTCTGCTCTCCCTGGCCTCTGACCCAATCGTAATAAAAGAAAAATTCGGCCTCGATAAATTGTCTATTTCAAACAAATACATATACACTGTAGACTATTATTGTATAAAATTATTTACAATATACGATAAATAACAAACATCTAATTATCTTGTGTCGTGCACGATGGCACATCATGATATAAATATTTCATTCAAGGACGCTTCTCCCGCTGTCAGTGCCAACCAGGCGCGGATCCAAGGGGGCGCACCCGCCGCACGCCCCCCTTTCGGCCAAAAATCTTTATATCGACCGTGAAATTCTGAAATTTGGACTAGCAAATCATTGAAATTCACCCAAATAGCACAGTGCGCCCCCTCTTTCCCGAAATTCTGGATCCGTCCCTGCCAACCTCGTTGGACCAATGATCGGGAAAGAAATGCCTCAGACGGAAATGTTCTTTGGCTGGGAGGAAATGTCCGCGGACGACATGCCCTCGGGACGGCGAAATGCCCGTCATGTACCCCGATATGAGGTGTCCCCCCAACAAAAGATTCTGACGGAATAAGTGTCGGGTACAACAGGCCGGACACTAACAGACAGGAACCTCTGTCACGAGATATCCCCTGAACAAAAGAAGCGGACATCTGGTATCGGGAACATCAGGTTCTATCACACCTGAACAAGCGACACTAAAATCCAAGACAGGCTGAACAGCATCAGTACTAGTTCCTTTCTTCGTCTATAGATGGAGACACTATACTGTCACGAAGTGTGTCTCGGCTGTGGAAATAATGATTCTGAAAAAAATAAGAAAATAAAAAGAGATATTCATGAATATGGCTTTTGAATCGATCGCTCTGTGATGGATTCGTATTTGAGCAAAATTATCTCTGTAAATATTTGAAAGCGTCCATGGCCGTTTGGGAGCTTTTCAAAAGGTTCGTTTTAATCTGATTGTCCGAATCCAGATTAAGAAGATTAAAGCAATGATCAACAGAAATAACAAAAGACATGATATTGATACTGCAGGCAAGATGAATAATGGTTTACACCCATGTTTGATTTGATCTGGTCGCGTCCAATTTTATAAAACTTAAAGGGACAATGAGAGACGAGACGACTCGTCCTGTGATAGGCTTGTACATTCTGCAGTAGTTTTTGGCTCCACTGTTTGGGTAGGCCTACCCGGTATTTATAATAGTCTTTTTATGTTAGATGGAGAGCCCTAATCTCCAACCTGGTTCATTTTTGGCTCTTTGGGCAATATCGGGCCATTTGTATGTTATGTAGGAGGAAACTTTAACTCCGCAGGAAGCGAAAAGTTGCCCTGTATCATAGGAGGTACCGGTTCAACCAGAATCGGACCTGAAACCTCAGAGGTCCATTGCATATCGCCACTCTGAAAGCCTGCCGCACACTGGAGCTATCTGCTGAGCAAAAAGTCAGTTGAGACCATTTGCTCAGCAGATCTCACGTGTGCGCGTATTTTTCGGTGAGTTCTGCCTCATAGTTTCACTAGAGGACTTGGATTGATCTTCATGAAAAAAAGCTCCAACCATCACTCCGTTGTCTTTTCGATCGGTGTGACATACTTACCCTTTAGATTGATTAATATGGCAAAGGCATTGGTGATGACCCCCTCCTCATATCCCTGAGGGCCCTTGGATCCACCTCCAACATGCGTGGCGCGCTGTCATCGTTATCCGAGCTCTCGTTGATCCTGGACAGCTCCTGGTCGGTGTCGGCGTCCTCCTCGTCAGGCTCCGTGATCATCACACCAATCGGCTCGCTCACATCTTGGATGTCGAAATAATGATCGATTTCGTCTGCACCTAATTTGCATACCTCCAGTGGCGGACTTTCGAGGGGGTTGCCGTCTAGGGTGGTGGAAGTGTAATGCCAGCCCCAGTCCAGCAGCTTCAGGGAGCCAAATCTCTTCGGAAGCGCGCGCAGTTTGTTGTTTCCCGCCCAGAACATGCGCAGTCGCTTCAACTCGCAAATCTCGTCCGGCAGAACCTCAATCTGATTGGCGTACAGATTAATCGACTCCAATGTTTTCAACTTGGATATTCTCCGCGGGATACGCGTCAACATATTGTCAGATATGTCCAAAAACTCTAATTTTGGAAGATCACAGATCTGGACGGGGAATTCTTTGAAGTTATTATTGGCGAGGTGTAGACTGAGTAGGTTTCTGAGCTGGGGTAGCTCCTTGGGGAGGGAGGAGAGACAGTTGTTGCTTAGCGACAGTCTCTCTAGGTTCGGCAGCGTGCAAATCTCGGGTGGCACCTGCTCCATCCCGTTGGTGTCCGCCGACAGGACGATCAAATTCTGCATTTTAGCAATAGCCGGCGGTATCTCCGACAGACGATAATACAAACACGCCTCCCGCTCAGGACTGAGGTCGAGCATCTCCAGGTCCACCATATTGAACACCTCCGGGGGCAGTCTCGCAAGTTCCTTACCGCGGAGCTTCAATCTCTTTAGACCTGGGAACCGTGGGTCGTTCGTATCCACCCACATTCTCAGGTTCTTCCGGTCAGGCCTGGTACTGAGGCCTTTACGGAATCTGGGAGGAGGTGGTTGGGCTAAAGACATTCTGGCGTCACTTCCAACTACTGGCATAACTACGAATAATAGGGTTCACTCAAAGGTCTGGGCGGACGTATTCACCTGAAATCACACCAAGTTTCCACGAACTTTTCCGTTTCGCCGGCACGTCGGCGCGTCCTTATCCTTGTCCTTCCGTTGCTGTCTTCGGCAGCTGTCGGCCTGTCCTCAGTCCTCGGGTATCTTCGGTCCTTGACGTCCGGAAGATGAGCAAATAGACGAAGAACAGACTCCAACGGTCTTCCTTACTCCGATCCGGTTTATAGTTTGGATTCCTGAAGAAAGATCATTCAGGACGAATTATTATTTGAAAACTGTACCATAAATCTCTTTAGAAGCTTCCCCTAAGACAGAAATGCACAAATACCAGTGGTTTTATCCACGTGCAGTTCCTATTATCTATTAGAATATTATTTAATCATGACCGCAGGCTTATGGACAGTTCCTGAGCCATGCTTACATAGGCCAAGCACCCAAACCGATGACAAAGTAATCAAAAGTGACCTGACACAAACGATTGGTATCGTAAAACTTGAACACGAATGTGCAGGAGAATCGGCTCGCTAACGGAGCTAGTTAGCCCACGGGGCGGGGGGGGGGAGGACAGCGGTTGGCCCTCCACACATTTGTGTCGTTCGGCAGTAATTTCTTCGTTATTTTCCGCCTGACAGCGGGCGCATCCAGAAATCGCACGGCAATCCGGACAAGTGTGGCGGCGCTCCTCTTGGACAACCGCTGAGCGACGTTCCGCCTCCGCGGACATCTTTTTTTACCAGCGGAACTTGTCACCACGGCATCATTTCGCTTCTTTTCTTTCGTACCCTTATCCTGAGTAACCTGCAGGGATTCTTAGCTCGCTCCCTCCGTTACTACATGGGGAGCCAGCGCTAGAGGTCCTAAAAGTCTAGAGGATGCGCGTCAAATAGCAGAAGTGCTTTTTGCTTTCATTTACCCCTGTCCTCATCAGAAATCGAACTTAACTCCACCTACCTGACGTCAGCACATTCCTCTGTCTCCTTCCTGAATGCGACAGCAACTGTTTCCGGATCACAATCAAGGGGGACTTCCGGGGAGGGGGACTTGTGCTCTTCTCGATGCGCTGTGTTATCCCAGCAGTTGTCCTCTCATATTCAACCACCGAGATCGTCTGCTAAACCTTACTCGATGATAATCCTTTACAATATTAAATTGTTTAATGGGTCAATATGTTCACTCTCGTTGTTCGGACAATAAGACTTCGACCAGCCATGGTTACTCCGTCATGGGTTGACATAGTGAGCGAAACCTCTGTGTGAGGACAGGGAAAGATCGATGAAAGCGATTGTCTTTGTTTCTGTCGTCTTAGTGACGTATCGGTCAGAATGTGCTCCTCGAGAGCTTTCCAATGAATGGTCATGAGGCTAGGTTTTCTCAACGAGAGGGTAGCATCGAATCAATGATGTCAATCGAAAATCGAACCCGTGCTTCTCCGGTGATAGTCACCAGCTGTGCCACTCAACAGCTAACGCGTTGCTGCCGCACACTGTGATCAACGTTGAGTTAGTGCTGGGCTACAAAATGGCGTGCAAGATGCTAGGCCTACGGGTCGATTCCAAATCGTAATTCTTCATAATTATAGAGGCGTCAAGTGTTTTCTTGTGGAGGTTTACTTTCTCTTCCAATGGCACCGGTTTTCTCCTGCAAGAGCTGACTTTACTTATCTATCTTTGGAAACAATGTGATCATTTAAGCGTTTGATTTTATACGCAGTTCGATTCAATCTCTTACAAACTCTTGTCATCGGCTTGTCATAGAAATCCCGCCATAAATCAAGAATAATGCTTTCACCGCTTTCACTTTTTGTCTCCTTGATATAAGGCGATAAAGGAGAAAACATTAGGAGTTGATTTATGCGAGATCCGTTTTAATGCCGTTGTCAGGTGAATGGCTATTTGCTCGAACGGTTTCGGTAAACTCCATATCAGGAACCTAAAATGTTAATCAAATATCAAAGTGCAGTCGCAGTTCATGCTATACTGGCGTGAGAGCCGACCGCCCTCATATGACTCGACATGAACGAATATGTCTGTTATTATAGAGAAGTGGGAGGAAACAGGTTTCCCGGGAATGCACTGAGAATCCCTGGAGACACATACTCATCCATGGTATTATATATATGTGTTTATTTCATAATCACCTTTTGCAAGCAAAAAACGATTACAATTAAGGCGTGCATGAGTAAAATGGTGCTGGTGCAGTGCATATCACATACAAGAAAAATTTACATGAACTTTGAAACCTAGCGCGCACCTGCATTACTAGTAGTGTGGTATGGCGTATGACCCGTACTGGTGCCGCGCCCAATCCTGGCAAAATCTGAGTAGGAGGCTAGGAGGTAGAGCATGCCCCACCCAGCTGAAATCGCCAGAATCTCGCGAGAATCATCGGGTGATTGCGAGGATGGGGTCTCGAGGCGGTTACGGTGCCGCAGTGAGTATCATGCGCATTGCCAATTCGGAATAGGGCCTACCGATGAGCCGAGTCTCTCAGTACACACAAGTTCATGTGTTGAAGTCTTCATATCCTACTTTTAGTAGAATAATGAACCAATGTTTATCAAAGTCGTTTGGAATAAATATTGACTGACTTTCTCATGTTGATCGGTAATGGGTTTGCGATGTTCACATTCACCACAGGTCGAGGAATCCATGGTCTCTTGTTGACTTCCTGAGTAGTCAGGGCTCGCTCCTGATAGGTGAATCATCGAAACACTGAACACTGTCGTAGGGCTAGGCCTAAATAACTGGGCCGTTTCGAAAACTCACTCTTCCACTGGGAAGTGGCGGGAACGCCGGAGAACGTTCAGTGCTGTCATCTTGAAAGCTTTCGACATACTAAACAGGGCAACTCGTCACGCGTGTTCGTCCTCGCAGAAAGACCATCATGGCATGATTGGCATTGGCCCTCGACCGCCGATTTCCCGCCGAAAGCCGAGTGTGCCACGTGTCAAAATGAGGTCTGGGGCGCCATTTTTGGTTCCTTCTAGCCCTAGAGGCGGCTTTGGGAATCAAAATGCTGGGGCGCGGGACGGGACGAATGATATCCTTCTCCAAATCCCTAAATATGGCTGGGGTGAAAGGTCGGACATCAATCGAATCAAATAGATGTCGCACAGGCCTGGATGACTGATCGAACAGTGAATAAAAATGAAAGTTGATCATGTACAGATCACGTGTTTGCGCCAAATCAGTGACACAAATAGGCCGGCTATTGACCCGACTTGCAGAAGTTCAAACCTGACTGAAGAGTCGTCAGACTTTAGGGCACAGCGCCAGTTTTGTTTTTGTCTGCTGCTATTATTATCATCGGGCCTAGATAATTACGGCAATATGAATCCGCCTCATTCTCGGTACGTGCAACTTCGGCTGTTAAAACCACGCCCCAAAGTTGAGAAGGCCCCGTTTGGCCACAAAACGCGCGCCTGCGACAGCGGTCTGCCACCCGAACTCACGTCCACGTTTTGGGCGGAGTTTTGGGCCGCGTGGCGATGGAAGATGATTGGTCTGTCAAGGGCTGCGGTTTCATTCGTCTGCTGCCCCATCCCGAGATTCAGGTCGTTTCACTGGCTATTGCCTCCCTTATTCAGAAGAAGTGCCACATAAATGATCCCGCCTGTTTTCTGAGAGGATGCGGGCCGCACGTGCCGCCGTCCACGCCAAGAAAAGAGAATGAAAGAAACGGCCAACAACCATATATAGATAAAAAATTTCGTACTTTACTTTTTATAGTAACTTTTCTCTCATTTTTTACAAATAAATATTATTATATACAATCAATGTACAAAATAAATGTGAAAAATACAAAATACACCATGACGAAAAGTATGGTGGAGGACATTACTGCCACTTGTGTTTAGCCCTGATTTTAGATTTTCAGTAAAGTTACCCGCTAATGACAGACAGAAATGAACACATGCAAATGGCAGGTATTAAATTATCGGATACATTGTTTCCTGGAATCTTTTACCTAAATCTTTCATTTCCTTCTTTGACCAAATCAACTTCTATGAACATTTTAACGAACTTTTCGCAGCATTCTTCAATTCCCTCAAAAAAAACTGAACATCTTAACAAGTTTAGAAATCTCTTAATATAACATTAAGGACTGAAGAACATTAAAGAACATCTGACAACGACACAATGTGATTTTAACAATCAACACAGGAACTTAGTCATGGCATTCCACATTTCAGAACTCCCAAAACAGACAAGAAAACTTATTTCATCTTCTGCAATGGAGTACAATGGGCCTCTCAACTTGGGACACTCTACTCAGTAGGCCTGGACAACAGGTAGCATGAATTAAGTTTATATGCTACTTAGTATTACTTCAGTTTTATACAGGAACTGCCAATGCATTTGTACAGCAGGAAGTTCAAGCATCAACTACGTGTAGTTCTTTTTCATATTAGGCCCTGGCCTACTGATTGTCATGTAACTATACAAAGGTCTTCTTGAATACTACAGCATAACTTTGGATGACAAAAACATGCTATCAGCTATCATAACACAAACTTCAGGGATAAACATGTATTAATCAATATAACAAATGATAAGTAAGAAGAAAAGATGACATCTCATGTACCATATGCAAAAATATCGTAAACCATCCAAATGAATCACACGGCAATTACCAGACAACATCAAACATACATGAATATTCTTTGATTTTAATAGGATGTGTAGTAAATGTAACTGTTCCTGACTGTGCTGTCTTAGTGTCATCTCTCCCTGAACAAACACAATGAGGGTCAATACATGTCACTGTCTAACAACCTGTGTTTCTAGTTAGGATGGGGCAAATATCAAGGCAGTTTTACAACAGCTTTGCACTTTGGAAACCTGAACAACTTGCTTTTAGTGAGAAGCAGGCACAAGCACAGACTGGTAAGGTAGTATCCGCTGTTGTTTGAAGGTGGCAATAGCCTCTGCTGTATTGCTCAGTTTGTTCAAGTCTGCCTGCCACTGTGGAATTCTTTTCTCGTGGGCGTGGCGTTTTGCGTGTTTTGCCAAATGATCACTTCGCATAAACTTCCAGTCACACACAGGACAGACAAATTTCTTTTCACCGGTATGAGTCCGTTTGTGTCGTGATAGTTCATCAGAGCGGGCAAATCTCCGCTCACATTTGTCCCAGTCACACACGTAGGGTTTCTCGCCCGTATGGGTACGCATATGAGCTTTTAAATGTGAACTTTTGAAGTATGTTTTGTTGCAGTCAGAACACGAATGTTTCCTTCGCCGCACAGAGTCCTGGCTATTTGGAACAACTTTTGTCTGTTGGTTGGTGGTGGTATCTCGCGCTGGCGCAATTGGACAGAGTTTTTCCACCCCTGCTGACTGAATTTGATTCGTTTGTGGCGTGTTCATGATAAAAACCTGTACGATCGGTGGTGGTTGCTGGATGGGAATGAGTTGGCCGTTGACGAACATGAGTGGCAGAGTTTGCGTGTGAGGTATTTGTGCAGGCGACGGCTGAAGCTGTGATGGCAGTTTACAGATGAGTGTTTTTGACGGTTGCCGACTCGGTAACTCTGACGACGATGTCCTCTGAACTGATGCTGCAGGCAGGCAGCTTGACGACTGGAGATCACGCGTCAGTTTAAGCTTGCATGGCACATGCGCAGATGTTGTGATGACGGAATCCTGATTCACTGAGGGAGGGAGAAACGTTGTTCCATTGGCGGCAGGGGACATAATATTGGCTATGGGGATGTTAACAGGAGTGACTGGGCGCTGCCTAATGACTGAGACAGGAATACTCGTCGGCAGTGGAGACAAATCATCTGATCCAGATGGACAATCCAGGTGATCCATGGACTCTGTACTATCACATTCTGACGGAGGAGGTGTCATGTTCACTAATTTAGCAGCTGCCAGCTCTGATTCAGGAATGGTAGTCTCACCCCTCAATAACTGCAAAGAGAAAGAGAAAGGAGACAAGAGTTAATTGTTACCACTCAAATTCATTTCACACTGATTTGGACTATTAACAAAGAACTATAACAGACTTGTTGAAGTAAGATTTAGACCATTTGAAATCAACAAGAGGCCAGACATTGGACCACTTGACACTTGGCAAGTTTTCTCCGTTGATAAAGCAGGTCTTGGAAGATTGCCACATGGCACGGAATAAACTTTTCAGTTTTCTGAAGGGACGGTCAAGTGCATTTAATGCACTTGACCGTCCCTTCAGAATCAGTGAGTTCAAGAAGTTTTAGTTCAAGAATTTTCACCAACGTTTATTTGTCTGTGACTTTTAGGAAGTTTACATGAGCAATGCTTAGTGATTCATCCTATATGGAAATAAATTCTAACTCTCAGGAGCTCCTATCATTTTTAAATGGTAAACATCACAGAGATCATATTAACACCAAACAGTAGCGAAAACAAGTCAATGTTGAACAGAGAATGGAAACTGACCTGAGCAAGTTTTGAGTCTTTGATTTCCCGTGGGGAGGCAGGGGGTGATGGAGGCATCACGAGGCTACTTGGTGGGAACTCTGACTGCATCTGTCTTGGCAGCGCTGTCTCTTGATGGCTCTGTGATGTCTGTCCTATGGTCAGCAGGGTGTGAGCTGCATCATAATCCTTGTAGCCACAAAATGTCCTGACAGTTACTTCATTTGTCACTTCCATGTTGTCAGCCTGGAGGAATAAAATCAAATTTGCTGGTGAGAATACTGGGATCAGAGTTTTACTGCTTTGTCCTAGGCCTCAGCATCATTGCCTGATCCTCTGAAAAAGAATATAGTCACTCTCATCTCATAGTGATCTCTCATGACCAGAAGTGCCACACCCCCATGGCATTACAGTATTGACACTGTGCCACGTGCTGTCCTAAAAATAGCATCAAACACAGGCGCCGCATATCGGTGACTCCTGTTCATGCCGTGAGCAGCTGATCGGGAATGACCTACAAAGCTATTTATAGTGCATAACATTATTTTTTGTCCCGCACATTGGCACGTATCCTGTTATTTTAACAAGAGATGTTTATGACCTGATTGCTGCTAACTGAGTATTTTTGTATCACGATATAACTGATTGAATGGATCAGGGCCAGCATGATCCGTAGGGCTACCGCGATAGCTAAGGAATTCTTATGTCAGGCCGTGGTTTGTTTGGTGGGGGAAGCCCCATACCACCACCATCGGCGTCCGACGTACGCGGACTACCGCACGGACTTAGAATGTAGACCATGTAGGCTAGACGAATTGACCAAACAGAAAGGATCTGAAGTAATGAATATAGTTGATATTTCAGCAGCAAAACGGCTGAAATGGGGAAACGACGATGATGAAACACTTAGGCAGATACATTGTATCCACACAAACCACGCACAAAAGCGCGAAGCATAGCAAAACATGCAGACTCATTTGCATATTCCGACTTCCTGGAAAAAGCACGAAAATCGGTAAAAGACACGGTTTAGATGATAGAAATGAGAACTTACCATGTAAACTTGGGCTGGTGAGGTAGGAGGCGAGATGTGGAAGATATTGTGGCCGTCTTCCCTCATTTTGTGATCAAAAATGTTCAATCTGCTTCAATATTCTGGTTTCGCCATAATACGGGAAATTGGAGGAGGGCGGGGTACGGCCGGCCAATCAGCGACGAGTTGAATGGAGGTGTAGTTCCCTTTCAACCAATCAGATTGAAGTGTGCATGTGATTCTGGGGTATTCAAGGCCACCTGAGCACGTGGACTTTATGTGTCTCTGGCATGCATGCTCGCCTGTGTTTACACATTATCATACTGGGTTTTTTGTAGCCAATGATAATTTGAATACATAAACTTTGACCTCTAACTGCACGTGTTCAGGTTGTGGGGAAGCGTCTGCGTGTGTGCGTATCCTTGGTCACCAAGCTTTTATCATCAATGAATCACGCGCGCATTTATGGAACGTGATTTAGATCATTTGTTATAAGCATGGAATGCAAAAGAGGAAAATCCCGCAGGATTTGATGGTATTTGAACACACCTGCTAAAACTAATTATTTGTTGCCTATTTTGTCAAACTCAATAACAATAAGAAAAGTTGCTCTTCCGACTAGGTTACACAATTATTCAATTATATTTATGGTAATAACTGTAAACTTTGTAATATCTTGCATTTTGCGATGTAGGCCTATAACCAGCTGATAACATTTTATGGCAAGGCATTTGTTGATTTATCCAAATAATCCATTTTTTTCTCAAAAAAGGTTTTCTTTTGATGAATATTTGAAGCTGTTTTAACCCTGGTGCGTCTGCAGCTTATAAATTTTTATTAATGCTTGTCACGCGTATAACGCAGGGTGGTATGAGGACGCAACATTTAAAGCATAAATTGTCCATAAATGCTTCTATCCAATCCTTGTCCTTTCCAAAATACTCCCTAATATTCTTTCTTCATCTGTCCTCATAGCTGTCAACAAAACCATAGCGTTCATCACAGACGCGGATCCGGGGAGCACCTCCCCTTTCGGCCAACACTGTAAAATTCACCGTAAAATTCTGAAATTTGGAGCAAATCATTGAAATTCACCGCAGATTTCAATGTTTCTGGCACAGTGCGCCCCCTCTTTTCCGAAATCGTGGATCCGCCCCTGGTTCAAGTAAATTTGCCGTAATACATGCAATAAATATCCTTGACGCAGATTTCAATGATGTCGCCCCTTCTGCGCCTATGAGTAAGCGTTGGCAACCTCAGCTCAGCTGTTTTTTTTGTATTTTACTCTAGATGAAAGGGCAGAATGATGCAAGATCTCAGTTTTCGTTTTTGATTTGTTTCCGTCTTTGCGCTCTACTCCCGCTTGAACGGACAGTAGCACCGCGGGAGTGGAACGGCAAAGACGCGAACCAGTCTATCTATTTTCGTTTAGGTTACAATACTGTGTACAGATGGCGACACCGTACGGTTCAGAACCGACATCAGCCGCCACTACAGAAAAATACTTCTGAGAAAGATAAAACAAGACAAACCAAAACATATTAGTATTAATATTCTCAAAATAATATTTGTAATGGTTTATTTAAACTAGTTTACTGAACAACCTTCAACTATTTTGACGCATCACAACGCCCAAACTGCTGTAGGCCTAAACGTAAGTGAGAATCAACGGCCAATCCATTTGAAAGTTGTGGAAATATTTTGGTCTGAAAAACAAACTATTTCTTTCAATTTCATCAGTGAAACATTCCCTTTGATACGTGGGAAATGATATTTTCAGTGTAAGGACTCATAAACTGTAGTGATTGTCGAAGGGTAAGGCTTTTTCCCCTTGTGTTTGGCTGTTTCATGTTCAAAGATTTTCGACATCGATCATGTC
>NMRB01000275.1:101255-158156 GCA_002633025.1 Notospermus geniculatus
CTGCTAAAACTAATTATTTGTTGCCTATTTTGTCAAACTCAATAACAATAAGAAAAGTTGCTCTTCCGACTAGGTTACACAATTATTCAATTATATTTATGGTAATAACTGTAAACTTTGTAATATCTTGCATTTTGCGATGTAGGCCTATAACCAGCTGATAACATTTTATGGCAAGGCATTTGTTGATTTATCCAAATAATCCATTTTTTTCTCAAAAAAGGTTTTCTTTTGATGAATATTTGAAGCTGTTTAACCCTGGTGCGTCTGCAGCTTATAAATTTTTATTAATGCTTGTCACGCGTATAACGCAGGGTGGTATGAGGACGCAACATTTAAAGCATAAATTGTCCATAAATATCCTTGACGCGCAGATTTCAATGATGTCGCCCCTTCTGCGCCTATGAGTAAGCGTTGGCAACCTCAGCTCAGCTGTTTTTTTTGAATTTTACTCTAGATGAAAGGGCAGAATGATGCAAGATCTCAGTTTTCGTTTTTGATTTGTTTCCGTCTTTGCGCTCTACTCCCGCTTGAACGGACAGTAGCACCGCGGGAGTGGAACGGCAAAGACGCGAACCAGTCTATCTATTTTCGTTTAGGTTACAATACTGTGTACAGATGGCGACACCGTACGGTTCAGAACCGACATCAGCCGCCACTACAGAAAAATACTTCTGAGAAAGATAAAACAAGACAAACCAAAACATATTAGTATTAATATTCTCAAAATAATATTTGTAATGGTTTGTTTAAACTAGCTTACTGAACAACCTTCAACTATTTTGACGCATCACAACGCCCAAACTGCTGTAAACGTAAGTGAGAATCAACGGCCAATCCATTTGAAAGTTGTGGAAATATTTTGGTCTGAAAAACAAACTATTTCTTCATGTTCTTTCAATTTCATCAGTGAAACATTCCCTTTGATACGTGGGAAATGATATTTTCAGCGTAAGGACTCATAAACTGTAGTGATTTTCGAAGGGTAAGGCTTTTCCCCCTTGTGTTTGGCTGTTTCATGTTCAAAAATTTTCGCTGTGCTGCATGGTCCATGCTGACCATGCTGACCTGCTGCCGACTGGCTGACCGACCACTGACCAACCATTAGGCCTACCATACTGACACTCACTGGCTGGCATGATCCCGATGCGATGGCCTAGGCCTACAATGGTCAATGCTTGGGTGGACCACCAATCCAATATGAATGGGCGCACGGGGCGTTTGTTAATTGTTTGGTGAGCATGGTGAGTGGAGAGTTGTCAAGAAGAGAGTTCCAAGCAGCAAGCGAAGTCTCGGCCAATATAGCCTAATAGCCTAGGCCTAGGCCTAGGCCTAGCCTGCTAGGCCTATGCTCACAATAGCGAACGGCCCGAATGATGTCAGCCCAGTCAATTCCATGTTGTTTGTCCGAATCTGCTTTTTCCTCCAGGTGCAGACAAGGCGGCATGCTATTCTACAATCAGTGATCCAACTGATCAAGGAGGACTGAAGCCAGCGCCAGGCTAGGCCTATTTAAAGCTGAACTGCATGAACAAAAACGGGAGATTCCAGCTTTGAAAAAAGACCACCACGCCAAGGTGGTGGTCAAGAGAAATGCAAACGACCATAAGGCACTTTCAAAACACCTCCAGAACATGATAGACTACGAGGCTATTTGGTGGCGCCACTGTATTCACCCTGGGTCTGTCAAAGGAGCAACATCAAGAGGTGGCGTCCAATGACGTCTGCAGGTTGAAGGCATTGGGTTCTTTCCGAACCAGAGTGTAAAGTTGGTCACCATTCTATAGTGTTCACTTTTTGTTGATATTTATGGTGTTACCCAAGCACCAGTTGAAAACATTTTATGCATTCAAAAACAATACAACACTCATTTGACGTACATGAACGTCATCAGATATCATTACATATACGTTGAGGACAATTCTTATTTTATTCCTTTGGCCATAATTACGATAATCAATTAAATATTCTTACCACAAATACACACACATCACGCGAGTCATGTACGTATTATTGCTCAGATCAAGCACATTGTTTTTCTGTGAAAATATATTCAAATAACGAAACTATGGCAAAAGAAATCAAATAAGATTTATATGCAACATGTTGGCAATGATACCAAATGGAGTTTCTGAAACTCAGACGAGTGGTGTATTATTTGTTGATGCCGAAGTTTTTGCCATTGTACCATGAATATCAACTGGGCGCAAGCACTAAAGAAACCTGACCAACCTCATACTCAGGTTCCTACGGATCGTACTAAGTCTATCAGGCTCTGTCACTTGGACACTATCTCTTGATGTGTCTTGATTGAAAGCCTGAGCTTGAATACAGTGGCGCCACCAAATAGGCCGGTAGTCTATCATGTTCTGGAGGGACTTCGAAGGGCGTTCGCACTTCTGTAGACCACCATACTGCGGCGCTGTGGTTTTTGTTCATGCAGTTCAGCTTTAATGCCAGGCTTTAGCTGTGGGCAATGGAAGCCTGCTCGTGTAATATTCTTTTGTATTTTGAAATAAACACTATTACAACAACTGAATGGTTCACTATGTCAAACAGCAGACAGGTTTCATAACATGCATACCCCCCACAACTGCCATAAAGCAGGTTGGTCAAAAACCTGACCAGGGTTGTTTCAGTGCTATTATGCAGATGACAAAAGTATTATGCAGATTACAAAGGTGCTATTCAAACAAGTGAAAACATAGGATTAAACTCTTTCCACCCATTAAAAATAATTTCCCTTACCCTTGAATAAAGGGCGTATTGATTTAGACTGTATCATGATGTATGTGTCTTGACCAGTCCACTTCAGTGAAGTTTTTATATTGAATTGATTGAGGTGTTTTCCTTTGCAATTGACTTAGACTATTTCATTTGCTCTGGAACTCAGGTGCATCCAGTAAGTCTAAGACAAAAAAAACTTCATTGGACATGTCGGATGCTAAGTGGTCGGTCCCTCTGGCATTTCTCTCTTGGCTATGTTCCCACAGTGGTGCGGGTTGAAATCAAAGCAGGACTCACCCTTGATGGCCTGTATTATAGATTCAACAACACATCATGTAAAGTGTACATCACTGGCTGTAACTCTGATTTTGAAATGAGAAGACCGAATTCTACATTTTATTGGTAGCTGGCTGAGCAAACCACCACCTGATCCTTGTATAACACTGATTTCTTGTAATCAAATCAGTCTACACACATGGTACAAGATTGCCTCCCGTGGGGAACCTGCTCTCATCTAATCTACCTCACCTTATCTACAGGAGAGCCAGCATTAAAAGTGTCTTAAAACGGCTCCATTTAGAATCTATTCTCCTGTTAAATGCTTCATGTTTTTCACCTGATTTTCTGAACTGAAATGAACAATGTGTAAAATTGAATTTCTTTCCATTACCTGTACTCATTTCACCAGATTGATTGTGATTTTTTCCAATCCAATTGCGTCAAAAAGACAGGAGAGTAATCTAACTTTGTCAGTTTTGGGTTTGACGGCCCGGTTTGACGTGTTTTGATGTTGTCACTGCCTTATCTAACCGTGTTCTTTTTTGGCCTTTAAGTAGGGCTGAATGGAATTTATTCTCATTCTGATTCCCTGTGCTCACTTTGAGTGGTAAGTTTCGCCTCATGCCCCAGCCACATTTTCTAAGGCTTGTCTGTACCAGTGCAACAATGTGTTTGGTATGTGTATCTACCCAGAATCTCTGGCATCTGCAGCTGCTGGAATCATTCAGTTCAGATTCCCTGATCCAGCATCCAGGGAATGTTGCAGTGCACAGGTCTTTCTCAGGCAGGTACCAAGCTGAGTGCATCACAATCATCTTCATCATTTTTCTGGTGGATATATGGATTGATGTATGAATAATTTTTCGCAATTTGTGCGGTAATTCTGTGACTTGTACTTGTATTTTGACATTTTGGAGTTTCGCTCCTGGATAAGTTGTGTACATTCGGATTTGACATGTTTATGAGCAGAGTTTCTCGGAGTAATGTTGTGATAATTCCTTCTTAATTTAACAAGATCCTACTTTTGCTTGTTGGACAACCATTCAACCATATCAACACTAGGCCCTTCGTCCGATCCGATTTTAGGTTGCGCAAGCACGCATGGCGTTGCTAAATAAAATACCGGTGGCAAAAAAGTCTGTTGTTCAGTTCACCAAGGTTTTTGAAATCTTTGGCCATTGATGCTGAATAATCCATGTTATCCATGCTAAGTTTTTTCACTTTTGAAATCATTGATGCTGCATGCTGTTATCGATGCTAAGTTTTTTCATCGCTGAATAATCGGCCACAAATATCTCTCTCCTCAGCTTGTTCTGTGGTTTTTGCCGTTGGTATCATATCCTGAGCTAAACAGAGAATGCGGGCAGTTAGCGGTTCACCTTGGATTACAAGATCTCTTAAAATGTTGATGGTTCTCAAGGTATATGAACAAGCTGGATGATATGAGCTCACACGTGCGTGGCAATCACCCCAGTAAATAACTTATTACTGGCTATACTTATGCTTGCTGTGGTTCTCAGGCACCTTTTTATTGGGAGTTTCATCTTCTCAGAATAAGCGAAGGTTTAGCAAGCTATTGATTTCAAAAGAATGGTTGCAGAGAGGATAAGAAAGAGGTTGAAATATGAAATTAGAAAAATATATTTTGTAGATTTTTATCATGCTGCACTGGCGCTGTCTTAAGATTTTATTGCCTGCCATGAGTGCTCAGCCCTTAACTTGCTGGCAGATTATTCGTATTCACAGAGCATTACCTCATGATAGTAAGCCTGTTGGGTGTTACTGTTAGTAACCATTATCACGATGATTCACAGGTTTGTTGAATGTTTCATGATTCAGTAGTCCTCATCTCGTATGCGCTGATAGAAATCGCTTAATGAACTGTTATCATGAATGATTGATTCGTAGGTGATCTATTCCTCTTGGCATTGATCTAATGCCCTGGGTCATGTTTGTTTACTTTCCTTATCTGTTGATTATTCATCCGTCATGTCTGTTGGGAGGTGTCCTTCTTGTTCATCATAGAGCAGTGATGGCATCACGCAGTCGTTAGGGCGGTCATGGTCCAGAGCTTGACACAAGGGAAATCTCGGCAATGTCATCCCTCGTTCTGGGGTCAGTTCCTTGGTCTACTGGCTCTTCTGTAGGCTGTGTGACTCTCAGCGACAGCTCTGGTTTTCTCCTGCCATGACGGTTTCTTCCTGCTGTTCATCAAACTCCCAATGTTGTCTAAAGAGCTCTTGATTCAAATTTTTTCATGCAGTTGTTGGGCTGATATCAATGTCTCAAGTCTGAGATGAGTGACTTATTTGTGGGTTGTTTGTTGCCTTTGATACTGTTTGAAATACATGTTCTCATCACCTGCCCACTTGTCTTTCCTCAGACAACATTTTGAGACGTATCATCTGTATTCTGATCGTCTTGTTATGAAACATTCCCTGCCTGATGATGGAAGTTGCTTTTAACAATCTTTTCTAAGAATCTTGTTGTACCATATGAACTTAGCCCTAGCTTGTGACTTGGTCAGTTTTATGAAAGTTCAGGGTGTATTTTTGCCCCACAGACATTTGGCATTTTCCCTCTGTTATGCGATGCCTTGTGATCATCGAGGGCTGTTTCATGTTCCGTCTTTTACGACAACTTTAGTGTCAGTCACGTCCATGTAAATCTTATTTTCTGTTTGTTTAGGACCTCAGGCCATTTGTACATATGTAGGCTACGTAATGTTGACACTGTGAGAGGTGCTTTTCAAGTGTGACACACATAAACTGACAATCTAGGCCTAATTTCGTGTGAGGACACTCCAAGATGCATGGTTTTCAGTGAGCCGCATTAATAGTACCTGTAATATACTTGAATTAATCAATTGACTATGAAATGGCTTGAAAGCTTCCTGGAAAAAATGAATGTATTTGTCGGTTATGTTGACCATTGTCAGAATTGTCATTTGGCGCATGTAAATGAACTTCAAATTGCTTGGTTTGTTCAGGTGACTGGGCTGAGACGACGCGTCGCATAAAACCAATAACTCTCTTTTCTCTGAGGTTCTTCATGTGTTCACTTTGAGTTTTGTCCCGTGTCTTACAGAATTTTCATTTCTCCCACTCCTGAAGTAAGATTTCTTCTGAAGGGGAGTTTGGATAATTTCTGTAGGCTTCAGTTTAAGCTACGTTCATGGTATGAGTTGGATATGGTTTGTCTGGGTAGACTCTAGACACTCCCACCGGGATTCCCACTGCCTTCCATTGCCAGTTAGTTTCTCTTGGTGCTCAATGATTGCTGTACATCCTGAGCTGATGGAGACTGGGTGGACCTCGAGTTTCATGTTAGGGGGAAGCAAGGAAACATTGTGGGAGATTTCATGGAGAACCTCCTCATGCCCAATTCATGAAGTCGTGGCAAATTTTATGTTCAGTGAAGCGATTTGGATAGATCATGAAAACATGGAGACAAAATCAGCTCAGTTGTTCCTCAAGCCAAGCCCTGCTAGTGTATCGGCCTACCGGTACAACTTACAGGGGCAGGGCCTACTGATTATGAGCCTTGGATGGCTTTCAAGCCTTTGTTCATAATGTCATTACCCCGTACGTGTAGATTGAATTGAATGTCTATGAGTTCTCCTCGCTATGGACTTTAATCCTTGACAAGCGCCGTAAATTAACAGCACGTATGTTAAAATTTACTTGGAAGGCTTGATGACGCCATACATGTATATGACGTGGGCATATATTATGATCATTTCCGTATTTATTGAGGCCTTATCAGCAATAAAATACAATTGAAGAGCAGGTCAGCAGTTCGGGTATTGATCCTGTGATGGGAGTTCTGCATGTTGAGTATTGTTTCATACATTCACTCCGGACATGCCAGAACAATTGGGATATGGTGTGTGTTTATTTTCGGGCCATGTGTGGATATGTTGTGCGTTCTCATAAGTTTATCAGTCAAATTTCTTGTGAATATACGGATAACTTGACTTTATGTCATTTGCCATCCTGGATAATTCACAGCCAGTCACTCACCTATATGGTGATCACTCACTTCAGTGTGATCTTTGCTGATTGCAGAGCAGACATTTTGATCATTCAGTTACATTGTTGAGCATCGCTAGCCTTTTGAATGAATATCTGATAATATTTAAAAGTCCTATCATCCAGCAGACGACATTGAGCCTTGCCTTGGGTTCTGTGAGTATTGCCACACTTACTTGTGTTCCAGGGGGCTGGTATCATCTTGCCCTGGGATCTGTATATTTCACTGGGTGAGCTTCAAAATCCTGCGAAAAGGAAATGATTCTGTCACATTTTCCTCGTGTTGTCATTGCAGGTTAATGGGTCATCATACATCTGTTGACACTCGATGCAGGTAGAGAGCATGGGAGATTGGAGTGCCCTTAGGTCCTCGCACAGCGATGATGCATTCATGTCCCTCTTCGTCACCAAGTCACAGACGCCGTCCCACAAGAGAAATGGAGAAGTGTCCGGGATCCATGAGCTCAATTTTACGCCATCGCCGCACAAGATGATGCAAGATTTGAGTGGCCGTGATGACGTGTTCTGTACCAGGGACAACATCGACCAATGTGTGGCGCACCTTAACTCGGTGAGATGCTAGAGACATGTAAAATCCGATGGACCAGCCTGTCATGTTTTGGGTTTTCAAATCACCAAACAGCCCCTAAACTTGAAAATATCATTTCTGGGTATATCTGAGAGCATGAGATACTCATTCAGCAATACTGCCTTTGGGGTGATATTTATGTAATGTAGGAGGTAACCAGAGCCCCGGAGAAAACCTACAATATCTTTCCGAAAAATTTTAATTTCAAACATTGTCGTGACATAGACCGTCACTAGGAATGACCATATTTCTTTTTGCAGGAACTGACAATGCTCGGCTTCAAGTCTATGTACGAGCCGACCTCGCATACGTTTGATATGGTCCTAATGGTGAACAATATGCATGAGTTACTGAAGCTACACCAGAAGAGTAAGAGGATAAGAGAAAGCTTGGAAACAAGGTGAGCATGGCAGCTTGGCACCACATGAAATAAGGGGAGTTTAGGGGGTTTTGAAAGGGTTCCAAGCAGTTAAAAATGTATCGGATGATGCCCTCTGTAAAGCTGATATGGAAATCTCAGTGAGTCAAGTCTGCAGGCGATTGTCTGTGAGCTAAAACCTATGTGCGCTGTCTGTGGGTTTCAGTCCGTGACACGGGTTACAGACAGTACTTCTTCCAGTCTCAAACAGGCATAAATTGTGCTGCCAACTTAAGGAGCGCATGTCAGTGAGTCAGGGATGATCTCATGGAGATAATCTCCTAGTATATGATGAATACTCTATGTGTTTCCAGCTTACGCTGTAAGCTTTGTGTCAACACTGATTAAACTGTCCAGTGTTCCCCTGCCACCTGTGTGTTGTTGGGGGCTAGACGGGATGGAGAATAGCCAGGCCAGGTCAGAGGTGTGAAAATAACCCACTGGTAAATGCTCCAATCACAATGGATCATGGAATCATCAAAGCTAAGAGTTGGAGTGACTTTGACATGTTTAGTTTGGAGTTAGCCCAAGCTGATCCACCCATATCTCCTAGCCCTCCAACTCACACAGGGTGTAATTAGCTTGGTGTTAATCAATCCTAATTAGACTAAGAAAATGGAGATTACCAGTAAGTGTGCTGTTTGGTGCTTGTTTATACCGGTACACCTCAACAAACAGTGGGGATGTGGTATAAGATAACCCCCAAACTGTCAGAAAGAAGCCTGTTTGTTACGGAGAAGCTCTTCAGACCTGCTGGAGTCAGAAGACAGCACCATATAAGGGTCTTCTTGGAGGGGAGCTATTCATATCTTGTGGCATCAGGGTGCATCAAGGTTCCTTCCTGCTGGATCTTGAGGTTTGAGAGATCAGTTCCCTGTCAACATTGAAGGAGGACCTGTGGCATTACTTTCGATTGGAGATAAAGGATTACACCTTGATTTTCAATATCGTTGTGGGTGTAAAATATAAAACATCATCATGTCAATGCGGACTATGATGCAGTTGCTGGTCACCTCATGCGTTAGTGACATTCCAAGGGTGCCTCAGAAATACCATTCAAAGAAATTTCGGTAAGTAGGATGAGGTCCCTTTCAGACAGGTGAGGGAGGGCTGAGTTGACCTTGCTGTTTGTTGAGGCTGGGCCACCATAGACTCGGGACCCAGTCGTTGTGTCGCTCCGGCCGCCGCACTCCACTCCACAAACGTTTGTGGAGTGTAGTGCGGCGGCCGGAGCGACAAAACGACTGGGTCCCAAGTCTAGGCCACCACTGCACAGAATAACATTTGCCATCCAACACTGTCCACTTGGTAGTGGGGATCACACAGAATGTCAAGTCTCCTCTCCCTCAACCTGTGGGCAGTTTTCACCTCTGCCTCCCTTCATTAGGTATTGCCCCATCCTCTCAAATCTTGTCTTCCATTTCTTCCAGCAAACAGCGGACAGACAACGACATCGACCATCTCCAGCAGCACATGAACCGTCTCAAGGAGACGATAAATGAATACGAGAGAGAGATCGGTCGTTGGGAGGAGAAGGAACGACAGCTACTCAACAAGAACAAATCACTCGTCAACAAACTCAAGGCAGAGAAAGATGAGGTGAGATGTACTTCATTTTGCTGTGGAGTTTCCTGATGACTTACCGGTAGATTTTATCCCTGTGCGTCAGCTTGTGTCCAGAGACAGTGTATTTCCACGGCACTACTCAAAATGGGCGCTGAGAGTGACATGTTTGAATCATTTCCACCTGTCACCTGCAAGATGGTGGATTCCCAGAGCCAAATGTTCTGTGTTGTCATGGAGCCCAGTATGCCCTGTCAGGAGCTCAGCTCTTGATNGGGACATAGACCGTCACTAGGAATGACCATATTTCTTTTTGCAGGAACTGACAATGCTCGGCTTCAAGTCAATGTACGAGCCGACCTCGCATACGTTTGATATGGTCCTAATGGTGAACAATATGCATGAGTTACTGAAGCTGCACCAGAAGAGTAAGAGGATAAGAGAAAGCTTGGAAACGAGGTGAGTATGGCAGCTTTGCACCGCATGAAATAAGGGGAGTTAGGGGGTTTTGAAAGGGTTCCAAGCAGTTAAAAATGTGTCAGATGATGCCCTCTGTAAAGCTAATATGGAAATCTCAGTGAGTCAAGTCTGCAGGTGATTGTCTGTGAGCTAAAACCTATGTGAGCTGTCTGTGGGTTTCAATCCGTGACGCGGGTTACAGACAGTACTTCCAGTCTCACAGGCATAAATGTCTGCTGCCAACTTTAGGAGTGCATGTCAGTGAGTCAGGGATGATCTCATGGAGATAATCTAGTATATGATGAATACTCTATATGTGTTTCCAGCTTACGCTGTAAGCTTTGTGTCAATACTGATTAAACTGTCCAGTGTTCCCCTGCCACTTGTGTGTTGTGAGGGGTTAGACAGGATGGAGAATACAGGATTCCTCCAGGTCCTTTAAAACCATGAAAGTCCAAGAATTTAAAATGCTTAAATTTAAGGCCTTGAAAGTCCATAAATATTGAGAAAATCCTATAAAGTCCACAAAAGTCCTTAAAAAATAAAATGTTCAGTCTTGAAAATTAAATTTCTGGTGTTTTTTACATTGTCTCATAAATTTCTTTCCGTCACGAAAGAGTAAAATTCGGATGCGGACGCCGGTGCACATGGCCCGGCTTCTGTGTAAGTCCTTAAATTTTACATATTTGATACCATGAAAGTCCTCAAAAGGTCCATGAAATTTTACATCTGTCTGCGGGAGGAACCTACCAGGCCAGGTCAGAGGTGTGAAAATAACCCACTGGTAAATGCTCCAATCACAATGGATCAAAGCTAAGAGTTGGAGTGACTTTGACGTGTTTGGCTTGGCAATGGGGTTAGTACAAAGCTGATCCTAGCCGTCCTACTCACACACGGTGTAATTAGCTTGGTGTCAATAAGTGCAGTGCTGGCAATTATAATTAGACATAAGAAAATGAAGATTAGGTGTACTGTTTGATGCTTGTTTACCTTAACAAACAGTGGGGATGTGGTGTAAGATAACCCCCAAACTGTTAGCAAGAAGCCTATTTGTTTGCGGAGAAGCTCTTCAGACCTGCTGGAGTCAGAGGACAGCACCATATAAGGGTCTTCTTGGAGGGGAGCTATTCATATCTTGTGGCATCAGGGTGCATCAAGGTTCCTTCCTGCTGGATCTTGAGGTTTGAGAGATCAGTTCCCTGTCAACATTCAAGGAGGACCTGTGGCATTACTTTCGATTGGAGATAAAGGATTACACCTTGATTTTCAATATCGTTGTGGGTGTAGAATATAAAACATAATCATGTCAATGCGGACTATGATGCAGTTGCTGGTCACCTCATGCGTTAGTGACATTCCAAGGGTGCATCAGAAATACCATTCAAAGAAATTTCGGTGAGTAGGATGAGGTCCCTTTCAGACAGTTGAGGGAGGGCTGAGTTGACCTTGCTGTTTGTTGAGGCTGGGCCACCACTGCACAGAATAACATTTGCCATCCAACACTCTACACTTGGTAGTCAGGTCAGGTCTCCTCTCCCTCAATCTGTCTTGTAGTGGGGATCACACAGAATATCAGGTCTCCTCGCCCGCAATCTGTGGGCAGTTTTCACCTCTGCCTCCCTTCATTAGGTATTGCCCCATCCTCTCAAATCTTGTCTTCCATTTCTTCCAGCAAACAGCGGACAGACAACGACATCGACCATCTCCAGCAGCACATGAACCGTCTCAAGGAAACAATAAACGAGTACGAGAGAGAGATCGGTCGTTGGGAGGAGAAGGAACGACAGCTACTCAACAAGAACAAATCACTCGTCAACAAACTCAAGGCAGAGAAAGATGAGGTGAGATGTACTTCATTTTGCTGTGGAGTTTCCTGATGACTTACCGGTAGATTTTATCCCTGTGCGTCAGCTTGTGTCCAGAGACAGTGTATTTCCACGGCACTACTCAAAATGGGCGCTGAGAGTGACATGTTTGAATCATTTCCACCTGTCACCTGCAAGATGGTGGATTCCCAGAGCCAAATGTTCTGTGTTGTCATGGAGCCCAGTATGCCCTGTCAGGAGCTCAGCTCTTGATACAGGATACAGAGATTTAGGAACTGCTTTCATGTCTTTTAGGTGAAGCGACTGATGTCCGTGATCGCCCACCGCGATGCTCAGTTCAAACATGACCAGAAGAAGAAAGAGAGGGAGATAAATAAACTGAAGGAACGTCTGCATCAGCAGTTGACAGACAAGAACCAGGAGAGGAGGATTGGTGAGTTGAAAATCAAATTTTCTGGTGTTACTCGGGTGTTTCTTTGGAATGAGAAATGTTCAGTTTATCAGTGTGAAGAAGCCTCCTTCAAATGTTTCCTCCTAAGTTGTGATGTTTTCAAGTTGAGGTGTGGATAGTGGATTTTACTCTAGAGCTAATCTCTATTACTGCTTTTCATTTCGCAGGTATGGACATTTTGAACTCCCTCCAGCGAGCAGACGGCAAGAGAGGCACATGGAAAACAGGCTCAAAGTAAGTCATGGCTCAGTGCTGCCATCTATCAGCTGTAGATGAAGCAAAACTAAGAACAGATGTTTCAAACTGAACAAAACTCGACCCTGTTTCATGATGTTTTCTCTCCTCTCGCTTGCAGGCATGAAGAGGACATGTATCGGCTGATTATCAGCAACTATGAGGACAAACAGAAGGAATTGATGGTGGAGAATGACCAACTGAGGCAGTGCCTCAAGGACATGGAGCGGGAACTCATCTCCGTGGTCAACCATCAACCGACAGATAGTCCGTCCAAGACCGACTTAGGGGTGAGTGTTCAAGTGCAAGAGAATATCGGATATCTCAGAGAAATATGGTGTTCGGGGAGTTTCCCTCTCTGACCTTTTCAGTAATCACGGGATCTTGGTGAATCCTGGTCATGCTGTGCCAAGGAAGGTACTGCAGGGACAAATCTGGTACCCAGAACTTGTAACCTTACAAATGTTGTAATTTCCTCCAAACTCATGTTTTTCCATTCTTCTTCACACAGTTACTGCAGGACAGCACCATATTGTTAGACAGGGACGACGACAATGACAATGCCAGTATATCAACGGCACGTTCTGTAGACGAATTATCAGATGGCTATTTCAATATGCCCGTGGAAATGGTGCGAGAGGGGATTGAGAAGAGTTTTAAAGACAAGTGTAGACAACTGAAAGAAGTGGTGAGAGGATCATTCAGGAAAAAATGTGAGTTTTGGCAGCTGAGTTGGGCAGATTACTATTTAGGAGAAGGAAACTGGAGTGGCAAGAGAAAAACTGCTGGGGCAAGGAGAGTCACCCCTCTCTATGACATGAAGAGTGTGTCCAGCTGGGGGTTCAACCCAGAACCTCATCGATGTTTTCACTTCACCAATCTGACAGCTCATCAGTCTCTGTCACCACCTGAAAACTCATGCATGTAGCTGAATTCTCATCGTTTTCCATCCTCATCCCTCTGCCCTATCTTTCCAGTATCCGTGTCTGGCTCGCCGTCATCGCTTCCAAGCTCAATAGAAAACACAGGAAAACAAAGTCAAGAATTAGCCGATAAGAATTCTCAAATCGAACGCTACCAAGAGATCATCGAACAACAGGAGAAGCTCATCCAAGCGATGCAGACTCAGGCAGAGAATTTCACGAGCTCGTTCTTCAACGATTCAGAAATCCTTGAGGAGAAGAATCAGTTGACGGAGGAAAGGAAGCTGTTTTATCAGCAGAAGGCAAACTTTGAGGAGGAGAGGAAAAATTTTACTGATGCGGCGATACGACTTGGACGCGAGGTAAGGAATGTTATTTATGATGCTCCGATGTTTGAGAGATTTGATGCAACTTTCTGAATGTGTAGCAAATAACGCTGGGTCCAATTGGGGATTGACACTGGTATGGTGACTGGTATTTTTGTCGCTTTTTCAGCGTAAAGCATTTGAGGATGAACGGGCACAGTTCTTACAGCAACAATTCTTACAAATAACACCATTCACTGCCAGCCAGAAAGCTAACTCGGCTTCACGGACCAGCAAGAGAGCAGGATCAGGTGAGGCAACTTACATTACATTCCTCCTCTGGTTTCAAGTCCGTTTCTTCACATTATGATTCCCAATTTAGGCCTCTTCTCTCGAAGAGTCAGCTCGAATCAGGCTGTCAGATAGGGGCAGCAGAGACATTGTGCCTGTCACCTCTTGAGGTTCAGGTTCAAACCCTTGTCGTACCCATTCTTCATCTGAACTCTTTGGCACCGCAGGTTTTCTCTGGGGACCCTGGTTTTTTCTCCTGCTTGACATTGGTTCACCCAGTGTTGTCTATAGTGTTAATCATGACATTCGTTTCTGTTACAGTGAGTGACTGTGGTGCTAAACTCGAACGTCGAACTCCCGGGTTGCAGAGCATGTGGACAACCTGAAGTTGGCATTATTTCACAAGAAATGCACTGGGAGTGTGAATAGCTAATGCAGCGAAACTCTGAGGTGCTGACTCTTTCCATGGTTGTGTTTCAAGCACGTGCTCAATCAAGATTGGAAACAGGCCTAGAGCAGTTGGGAGGCATTGGGACTCACTAGGACACCCTTAGGAAAGGGATCAGTTAGAACGTAAAGTTTTAAATGCAACTCTCTGTTTTTCTGCGAATGAATCTCCACATTTGATTCACCATAGGAAATATTAGCAGCTATTCTCAGTTGTTCTCTGAGGTGTTTTGATGATCTTGAGTGCACTCGATCACAAGGAGGGTGTTGAAATTGTAAATAATTAATAAAATGTGCTCAAAATTCTGTTATAAAGTAAGATTCTCGACACCTACCTACATTGCAATGGCGAGTTTCGTACCCTTCAAAGTATTGTGACCAATTGGGCCTGGAAAAGCTGACCGTGAATGAAGTATTCCTGGTATTAAGCTATGATATAGGCCTACTGTACATTGCACATTGCTTTTAGGCTTCATGGTCATTTCCTGCTTGAGGTTCTACATTTGTACATGATGGTTTACTCAGGAATGCTTCTTATTTATGTTTACTTCGAGGATCACATGAATTCGTCTGCTATGAACTCATTCAGTACGAAATGTTGGCAGACGATAGTTATGAGCAGACGACATCTTCCAGGAGGCATTTCTCCAAATTGGCAAGTATTATTGGAAATTGTTTGAAGAAACTCTGTTAGTCTTGGTATCCCACAGTATTCCTATCATCTGCATGATATGCTGGCCGCAGCAGTGTTGAAAATTGTGGGCTCCGCATTTGTACTGAATGAGTGAACTGCACAAAACAGTTTGATTTTATCATGTACATATACAATGTACATTACAACAGCACGATCATATACAAAATTAGTATTCAGGACCGCAGATTTCAGTATTAGAAAACCCCCGGTCTATTTCATAAACAGTTTTAGTAACATAAGGTCATAACAAATCGTATTCTTCTGATATGTCTCTGGTCATTATTGACTTATTCTGGCCAATATTAGGGTCCATTATGACTGAGTATGAATTGTCTTTACCATGACACGACCAGTATTCAACTGACAGCTGTACATGAGCAGTTTATGACCAACACAACGGCTTCGGAGTCTTCAATATTTTGTAGGCAGTGCGTGTATTACGATGTGGTATTAGAGAAGGTCTTCACTGTCAGTATCAGGAAGGTTTTTGTGACAAAAGTGTTGTTTACTGTTAATTGAATTGGATAATTCTTTGTTATTACTTATGATCTCTTAAAAGTCTAACGATGTTCTCATCTTCAGATTATATTGTACTTAACCTGCCACCCCTAACAGAGAAGTGGGTTCTAGCCATATGTAATGGTTAAGTGTGTCACTCGCGGTTGGGTCCATTTTGGGTGGGTAGAACTGTGGCCGAGATACTCATGATGACATGCATTGATTTGATGTCAGTTTTGCATCAGTCACAGCAAATTTGGCCTTGACGTTTTGAAGTTGGTATCTTAAGACATTCCATGTTTTTGCTGCATGCTTTTCTTGCTTTTGATTTTTGAAGTTTGTGTAGTTTTGCGTGATTTTTGTTGGATTAGTTCCGAGGTCGTGGACCATTTTGTAGCACATTTCATGCACCAAAACAAAGATTGGATTGTCCATCCAAATTAATGGGTCACAACAGGGAGAGGGGGTACTCCGTGTGAATGTTCGTTCAAGGGCTGGGAGTGTACTTCATTTGGCTCTCCCTTAGTATTTGTAACCACAATAGGTTCACTGCACTTTTAAGGTCAGCATGACTGTCTTGCCTGAAGTTGGCAGTTTATTGTTCACATTTGCATAAAAAGTATTTCAGTTGTGCACAAAATGTAAATGAATTATTCAACATATCATGTCTTCCTGAGCTTTTTTTAGGAAGACTCGTCTCATATAGACTGTGTCGAAGTATTGATTTGTTATTTAACGAGATGAAAAGATGTGCTTACAATGCCATCCAGTGACAGTTATCAATTGGGAAATTTCTGGGATCACTTTTGGAATCAGCCCTGTCACTCTGAACCCCCCATTGGTCACTCCCTGTCCCGTTTCTGATGTTGGTGTTTGGTATGCCTAGGCCTTGATGGTGACTGGCCAAACTTGGAATTGGTCCCCTGTGGCACAGCTACTGTACCGGTAGTACAGTCCTGATTGCTGCCATCTCATAATCAGGGGAAGATAGTCAATTGAAGTAATAGCCATCTCATGTACTACCAAGTACACTGTAGTGTAGAGTTCATCTCTTATTTCTATCAGTCATGCTCCCCTAGATCAGTTCTTGAGGTATCACCTTTTACTATTCGAGGGCAGATCGGACCCAGGGACTGGCAGTTCCAAATCATGGCATGCTGGTGCCTTGAAATTTAGTCCGTTTAACTTGTTGATCTCTATCTTTAGGTGATTTTTGCCATCTTGGGGCCCAGATCGAACTGAAAACCATCCAAGATAAAGCTCAGCGGTACAAGTACCGCAATCTGTCGAAAGGTGGCAACACCATACAGCGAGTCCCCTTGCAGTCTCCATGCTAGCAACTAGACTTGATGCTAGCAACAGTGTACCGTACCACTATCAAACGAAAGGTGGCGACACCATACATTGACCCTCCAGCGTATTGATGAAAATATGGTGATTGCTTGTGTATTTTGACCTTAGGATTTGGGACTGGCCATAGAGCAGAAAGAGTTAACAGAACAATAAGATAGAGCGAGGTAAAATATACTCATTTATTGCATAATTAGACAACAGATTGATGTACTATTTACATGGTATGTACAACAAGGAACGATCATGAACATTTTCATGAAAAACAATGATAAAATGCAGTGACTGACTTCTAATATGAACACCCCAACCCTCCCTTCAATGTCTCAAGAACTTTTTTCAGAATGACAGGACCCGCTGCACCTGGGCATGATATAATCAGAGGCTGGGTTCATGATACACTCGCAAAAGAGAATCCAGATTGAGAACATTTTTCTCTGCAGGCGTCGTTAAAAATGCTGCCTTTGGTCTGATGATGAAACTTGAGGCCTATCACAGGCCCGGCATGATGTATGCTATATTGTCCAACGTTTCTGCCAACATCTCATCTGGTATTGCCTTTGTTTCTGGCACGTGTGGTGTAAGACACATGAGAGGTCCGAGGGCACACAACATTGAATCCAGCATGACGGACAGGCTCCCTTGGACTGCGATCTGACCCTGAAAGTACATGTACAGACATCAGAAGACAGGAGAGTGTTTGAGTCTCACAGAAGACGCTCTTCTTTTCATCACCTTGACTTCTTTTTGGTGTTCAGCATCAGACTCAGAGATATGTTGGCAATGAGCTGAACAACATCACAAGATGTTGAGATAGAAAGTGTGGAAGAAAACAAATTGTTCTGGGAGTTTTCACCAAATGACTGGCTCTACAAGTACTACTCTAAATACTTCCTCTGTATATTTCATAATAATGCCTTACCCTTGATTCCGTCAGTCGACTGCCAATGATACTCAGACTTTCGCCCAGAAGCTTGAGATGGGCAGCAACATCAAGCGGAGATGTAGAATGCACCTGAAATGAACAAGAGGTAGCTGCATGGTTATTATCTTAAATACATCTGAAGGTTTCCCACAGGGCGTTAATCCTTCACTTACACCTGGCCAAAGATGAGTCAGAATGGCACATTTTTGGTCACAAGTTTCCATTTCCTGATTCCTATCTTTCTCTTCATCACTAAGGCCTCTCAGACAATGATGAGTGAAACTCCCCCACGACTCCCCATAAACAGTAAGCGCCCCCCCCCACATTCACCTCAAATAAAGAACTCCTTTCCTCTCCAGCTTTTTTACCCGCGGGTCCTGTTGATGTGATCTTGGAAGGTAGGCCCATCTTCCCTCCCTTCTTCCCTGTCGTGATTAACGTTGAACCTTTGGCAGCTATTTTCTTGGCTTTCCGTTTCCATGACTGTAATCAGATACTTAGAATATAACTCTCTCATGTAGGTTTGATGTCAAGCAGATTAGAACGTCAATTTCGACAAGTACGGTATTAGACTCTACATGTGTATGATAAATTTCCAACTTACCAACTTTTCTTTCTCCAGTAAACCTTGCCATATTTCCCCCAAACGTTTGCTGATTTGCGCAAAATCTGAAAGCATGAAAGGTCAGAGTTGCAATATTCTTGTGAATCAGGCATTCATCATTTTGCCAATTCATATTCAATTTAGGTTCTAAGATATTAGGACACCATTCGATGCAAGACATCATCTGTCACTTGAGTGTTTAATGGTAAATACTGACCTCTCTCTGGATTCTCTGCGATGACTTTATTCCTGTATGTATTGCACCATAACATGTAAGCTGTGGGACCACGTCGTCTCTTTGGCTGCAATGTAAAGTATCTGCTTAGTAAAAGCAACAGACTCAGATCAGAGATTTAAGTCGTGTAAAGGAAACCATTCAGGATAAAAACAAGGCGATTCTCAGACATGAAAGCTGTCCTCATATCAGGCTTGGCAGGAATAGGGAACCAACATATAGATATTCTGGAGAAGCACTGCATGTTCTTAAACTCAACATACCTTTAATGGATCATCAGGAACTTTCTTTTTCGTCTTTTTATTGGCTTTTTTCTCCTGTGATGTCATAAGTTTCATAGCCATCACATCTGTGTCAGCATAGGTGGTGGCATTGTTATCTTTAGACTTGGCCTTCTTGCGGCCAGGTGATTCAGTTGTAACGACATCAACGTCGATGTCTTCAGATCCTGAAAAGGACAGGAAGAAGACCAATATACAAGAGACAGGAACTATCTCCTTTTATACAAGAGACAGGAACTATCTCCTTCCACCTGATACTTGACAGAGCAACAGTCAATCTGAGTTCCAAATCATGGCATGCTGGTGCCTTGAAATTTAGTCCGTTTAACTTGTTGATCTCTATCTTTAGGTGATTTTTGCCATCTTGGGGCCCAACCATCCAGGATAAAGCTCAGCGGTACAAGTACCGCAATCTGTCGAAAGGTGGCAACACCATACAGCGAGTCCCCTTGCAGTCTCCATGCTAGCAACTAGACTTGATGCTAGCAACAGTGTACCGTACCACTATCAAACAAAAGGTGGCGACACCATACATTGACCCTCCAGCGTATTGATGAAAATATGGTGATTGCTTGTGTATTTTGACCTTAGGATTTGGGAATGGCCATAGAGCAGAAAGAGTTAACAGAACAATAAGATAGAGTGAAGTAAAATATACTCATTTATTGCATAATTAGACAACAGATTGATGTACTATTTACATGGTATGTACAACAAGGAACGATCATGAACATTTTCATGAAAAACAATGATAAAATGCAGTGACTGACTTCTAATATGAACACCCCAACCCCCCCCCCTTCAATATCTCAAGAACTTTTTTGAGAATGACAGGACCCAGTGCAGCTGGACATCTGATATAATCAGAGGCTGGGTTCATGATACACTCACAAAAGAGAATCCAGATTGAGAACATTTTTCTCTGCAGGCGTCGTTAAAAATGCTGCCTTTGGTCTGATGATGAAACTTGAGGCCTATCACAGGCCCGGCATGATGTATGCTATATTGTCCAACGTTTCTGCCAACATCTCATCTGGTATTGCCTTTGTTTCTGGCACGTGTGGTGTAAGACACATGAGAGGTCCGAGGGCACACAACATTGAATCCAGCATGACGGACAGGCTCCCCTGGACTGCGATCTGACCCTGAAAGTACATGTACAGACATCAGAAGATAGGAGAGTGTTCGACTCTCACAGAAGGCACTCTTCTTTTTATCACCTTGACTTCTTTTTATAGTTGAGCATCTGACTCAGAGATATGTTAGAAATGAGCTGAACAACATCACAAGATGTTGAGATAGAAAGTACTCTGCAAGTACTACTCTAAATACTTCCTCTGTATATTTCATAATAATGCCTTACCCTTGATTCCGTCAGTCGACTGCCAATGATACTCAGACTTTCGCCCAGAAGCTTGAGATGGGCAGCGACATCAAGCGGAGATGTAGAATGCACCTGAAATGAACAAGAGGTAGATGTGTTTCAGCTAATAACCATGTAGCTGAGGGTTTCCCAAAGGGCATTAATCCTTCACTTACACCTGGGAAAAGATGAGTCAGAATGGCACATTTTTGTCACAAGTTGCCAAACATGGCACACCATTTCCTCTCTTCGTCTCTTAGACTTAAGACAACGACAACGAACCTCCCAGTAAGCGCCCCCCCCCACATTCACCTCAAATAAAGAACTCCTTTCCTCTCCAGCTTTTTTACCCGCGGGTCCTGTTGATGTGATCTTGGAAGGTAGGCCCATCTTCCCTCCCTTCTTCCCTGTCGTGATTAACGTTGAACCTTTGGCAGCTATTTTCTTGGCTTTCCGTTTCCACGACTGTAATCAGATACTTGGAATATAACTATCTCATGTAGGTTTGATGTCAAGCAGATTAGAACGTCAATTTCGACAAGTACGGTATTAGACTCTACATGTGTATGATAAATTTCCAACTTACCAACTTTTCTTTCTCCAGTAAACCTTGCCATATTTCCCCCAAACGTTTGCTGATTTGCGCAAAATCTGAAAGCATGAAAGGTCAGAGTTGCAATATTCTTGTGAATCAGGCCTTCTTCATTTTGCCAATTCATATTCAATTTAGGTTCTAAGATATAATAGGATACCATTCGATGCAAGACATCATCTATCATATTCGAGTGTTTAGTTGTAAATACGTGTACTGACCTCTCTCTGGATTCTCTGCGATGACTTTATTTCTGTATGTATTGCACCATAACATGTAAGCTGTGGGACCACGTCGTCTCTTCGGCTGCAATGTAAAGTACATGTATCTGCTTAGTAAAAGCAACAGACTCAGATCAGGGCTGGGTTGCACAAAACTCATGTTAGCGCTCTTGGTGTTAGCGCTAACTTCATGTTAAGTGACGTAAAAAGACAATGGATTTTTACGTCATTTAACATAAAGTTAGCGCTATCGTGAGTTTTGTGCAACCGGGCCCAGAGATTTAAGTCGTGTACAGGAAACCATTCAGGATAAAAACAAGGCGATTCTCAGACATGAAAGCTGTCCTCATATCAGGCTTGGCAGGAACAGGGAACCAACATATAGATATTCTGGAGAAGCACTGCATGTTCTTAAACTCAACATACCTTTAATGGATCATCAGGAACTTTCTTTTTCGTCTTTTTACTGGCTTTTTTCTCCTGTGATGTCATCAATTTCATAGCCATCACATCTGTGTCAGCATAGGTGGTGGCATTGTTATCTTTAGACTTGGCCTTCTTGCGGCCAGGTGATTCAGTTGTAACGACATCAACGTCGATGTCTTCAGATCCTGAAAAGTACAGGAAGAAGACCAATATACAAGAGACAGGAACTATCTCCTTTTATACGAGAGACAGGAACTATCTCCTTCCATCTGATACTTGACAGAGCAACAGTCAATCTGCCAAACTTACTTCAGTTCTTGGTCAGACATTCAAAATACTCCAAAGATGGGTGGGTGGGGTAAACATTCATCAAGAAGAACCAGGAGATACAATGCCTACCCCTCTGCAAAACGAATGACGATTGTTGACTCTCATTGCGACTACATAATAACCTACCTCTTTTTACTTTCTTCTTATATATTCTCTTTTTCTTCCTCGGTAGTGCGTTTCCCCTCGGCGTCAAGTCAATCTCTAGGCCAGCATCACTGGTGTCGCCCGCTTCCTCAACCCCACCACCTTCACCATGCTCATCACCATCACCATGTGTCATACCTGCAATCACAATTTGGGTCAGCTATGATTTTACACAACTTACTTCTGTGTGGCAAATTGCTTCAACAGCAATCACTTCCTCCAGGACTAAAACAAGCACTAAAACAAAACCAGTCTGACGTACAAAGCAAAATGGACTGTTGAGAAATGCCAAATCTTACCAGAGATAATCTCTTCAGCAATCTCAGGTATTGTCTGTTCATGCTGATCAGCTTTGCCTTCCTTCTTTGACTTTTTTTTCTTCTTCGTCTTGCCTTCCTTGCCTCCCTCACCAGCAGGGCTAACACTGATTACCGGAGTAGCCTGGGTTGTTGGTGACGGCAACACAGTAGGCACCACAGGGACGACAGGCGCGAGACCCAGATGCATGGCAAGAGCACTCTGCTCCGCCAACTCCTTCTGTTCCTTGGCCTTAGCATCTCGAGCTAACTGCTGGGCAGCAAGAATATCTTTAATCTTAATCTTTTCAATCCCAGTACCCTCTCTGTCCTTCCCTTTCCTCTTTTTGCCCTCCGACCTCGACGATTTCTTCTTCTTCTTCTCATGTGTCGATTCCCCGTCAGGAGAACTTACAATCGCTGCTGCTTTTTCTTTTGTGGGAGACAGGATCAGCTTCATCTTCAACCCACTATCTCCCTCCATCACACTTGTCACATCCTGATGCTCGGGGATCTCCAACGGGGGAAGTGGGGGTAATGGATCCACGTCTTTCTTACGTGACTTTTTCTTTGTTCCTTCAGTAGGAGGAGACTGTCCAAGCTGAAGAGTCATCTTTAAAGACCCATCAGACTCTGTTTTAACATTTGACACAGTTGGTCCTACAGGTGAGGTTACCTTTTCACCTCTCTTTCCCTTAGATTTCCTCGAGTGTTTTTCATGAGTTGCTGGTGCTTCTTCATTTTCTGGTGGCAGTGCACTTTGATCATCTGGTGGTAATGTAACTGGCGAGGCAGATTCTGTCTCAGATGATTTCTTCTTTTTTCCAGACTGAAGGAGATTTGTTGTCTTCCCTGATTTATCTGTCTCCTGTTTCTTCCTACTCTGGAATAATCAAATTTTAAGATATATCATGAATCATTCACCATCACTAGTTGTTTCAGGTAAATCACTTGAGCAGCCTGTACAATGTGCTTACCTTTCTTCCTGTCAGGACCTCTTGTAGGTCATCCATGCCTTGCTCCATTTCTAGAAACTTTGAGGAGCCTCGCTGACTCGAAAAGTTAGAAAGTTACAAGGAATTCGTGAGAAATCAATATGTTCAGCACACTGGTGGTGTGCTGAACATAATAACCTACCTCTTTTTACTTTCTTCTTATATATTCTCTTTTTCTTCCTCGGTAGTGCGTTTCCCCTCGGCGTCAAGTCTATCTCCAGACCAACATCACTGGTGTCGCCCCCTTCCTCAACACCACCACCTTCACCATGCTCATCACCATCACCATGTGTCATACCTGCAAATTACAATTTGCGTCAGCTATGATTTTATAAAGCTTACTTTTGAGTGGCAAATTGCTTCAATAGCAATCACCTTCTCCAGGACTCGAGTCTTTTCAAGCAATAAAACAAAACCAGTCAGACGTAGAAAGCGACATGGACTGTTGAGAAGTGCCAAATCTTACCAGAGATGATCTCTTCAGCAATTTCAGGTATTGTCTGTTCATGCTGATCAGCTTTGCCTTCCTTCTTCGACTTCTTTTTCTTCTTCGTCTTGCCTTCCTTGCCTCCCTCACCAGCAGGACTAACACTGATGACCGGAGTCGCCTGGGTTGTTGGTGACGGCAACACAGTAGGCACCACAGGGACGACAGGCGCGAGACCCAGATGCATGGCAAGAGCACTCTGCTCCGCCAACTCCTTCTGCTCCTTGGCCTTAGCATCTCGAGCTAACTGCTGGGCAGCAAGAATATCTTTAATCTTAATCTTTTCAATCCCAGTGCCCTCTCTGTCCTTCCCTTTCCTCTTTTTGCCCTCCGACCTCGACGATTTCTTTTTCTTCTTCTCATGAGTGGATTCCCCGTCAGGAGAACTTACAATCGCTGCTGCTTTTTCTTTTGTGGGAGACAGGATCAGCTTCATCTTCAACCCACTATCTCCCTCCATGACACTCGTCACATCCTGATGCTCGGGGATCTCCAACGGGGGAAGTGGGGGTAACGGATCCACGTCTTTCTTCCGCGACTTTTTCTTTGTTCCTTCAGCAGGAGGAGACTGTCCAAGCTGAAGAGTCATCTTTAAAGACCCATCAGACTCTGTTTTAACATTTGACACCGTTGGTCCCACAGGTGAGGTTACCTTTTCACCTCTCTTTCCCTTCGATTTCCTCGAGTGTTTTTCATGAGCTGCTGGTGCTTCTTCATTTTCTGGTGGCAGTGCACTTTGATCATCTGGTGGTAATGTAATTGGTGAGGCAGATTCTGTCTCAGATGATTTCTTCTTTTTTCCAGACTGAAGGAGATTTGTTGTCTTCCCTGATTTATCTGTCTCCTGTTTCTTCCTACTCTGGAATAATCAAATTTTAAGATATATCATGAATCATTCACCATCACTAGTTGTTTCAGGTAAGTCACTTGAGCAGCCTGTACAATGTGCTTACCTTTCTTCCTGTCAGGACCTCTTGTAGGTCATCCATGCCTTGCTCCATTTCTAGAAACTTTGAGGACTTTTTGCGTACTCGCCCAGTTCTTGATATACCTCCATCTGAAAGAGATTGTATGAAATGACAACACTAACTATCACACTTACACTGAGGTTCAAACTCCAAAATGACTCAGTAGGCCCTCTCAGCGTTTGGGCAATGAATGGCAGGGCATCTCAATGTCATCTCATCAGTTCGTCCCCTCTCCTTGCTGAGCTAAGCTGTGAGCAGTCATCTGATACTGCATTTAGAACCAGTTGGTCATAGAATCAGGGTTGATCAGTAGGCCTACATTCTTTCTTGACAATCACACCGCAGCGCCACCTAGCGGTTCAATTTTTTTGACTTCTGGCAGCAGATAAAACTCTGATTTTACCTTCAGATGAAAGTCTTTCCCTTTTCCTCGGTATTTCTTCGGATGCTCCTTCATCTTGTGAAGTATGTCGACGCTTCGCAGCTCGACTAGAATGCGACATATTCTCTTGAGAGGGGCGATTTTGAGGAAAAATTACAAAGAAAATTTTTGAAAGGAGGCTGCCATTTTTGATTCAGACGTTCTTGGTAGAATTACGAATTACGAATTACGAATTACGAATGTTTATTGCTCCGTATAAATGTTACACCATTTACATAGGAAGAGATACAATAAACGTAAAAACATTTTAAAAAAGTGCATAGAGATGAGAAGACAAAAGAAGTAGGAAATAGTAAACAAGGATCTGTCTGATGGAATGTACCTTGGATACCAAGCGTGCNCTAGCTGGAGATATCGCTCCCCTGTGAAAAAAGTGCAAAATCATGGCGAGTTACAAGTTGCGGTGTTCACTTGCAAGTCATCAATTAGATGTAAGGGCACTTTATGCCCCCTCGTTTTACAATGGAGGTTTCGTGTCGGGTTCTAGGGACAAGACAGCAAAAGTCTGGAAGCCAATCAGGTAGGCATTTCCTGAATAAATGCCAGAAATTCAACTGCGAATGTTGGGATAAGCCGGTTTTAGGCTGTGCTGCCACCTCTCGGCCAAAAGTGAAACTGAATTTCTTTTGAAGGCTCTTGGATTGGTGCTTGAAGAAATCTTCTTAAAATTTATATACATGCATATTTGACCGGATTAAACTGCGCAGTATGTCGCAATGCCTTGGTCGCAAGTGTAGTAATGTACAATAACTTTACCGTTAACAAACTTTATCGTTATTCTTTGCAGGGACTCTGTTGGATTCGATGTGATCCATTCTTTGACAGGTCACGCAAATTTCATCTCAAGTGTTTGTGTGACGGTCCCAACGCCCGATTATCCTGATGGATTGATTTACACTGGAAGTAATGATCGTACAATCCTTGCGTACATACCCTACATTCCTGATCCAATCTTCAAGCTTACCGGTCATGAAAACACAGGTAGGTAGGCCTAGGCCAAGGTCTATTCCCTGCCTGTGCAGCAAAAGTGATGACCTCTTGAGGTTGACTTGGATTCCTCTAGATATCGTGATGATTGACTATTGATATAATGAAAGATTCCTGACATGGGCCTAATTCCATGTCTCAGATTTGACCTACCCTTTTGTCAATGTGTACTGACAGTCAGTTTCTACATTTTCAGTCTGTGCTCTGGCCACTGGTGCTTTTGGTACACTGCTAAGTGGATCATGGGACATGTCGGCAAAAGTTTGGAGTCGAGATAAATGCTTGATGACTCTAAAAGGTAGGTTTATAAAGGGAGAGATCACCACAAAAACTTCAAATGTTTGCTCAGTCATTTCCATGTTCACGACTTGACATGGATTACCGGTACTTTAAAATTACCCAGTATTCCTCCGTCTTCCTGCAGGTCATTCAGCTGCAGTGTGGGCAGTAGCTGTGATGCCAGAGCAAGGTTACATGTTGACAGGATCAGCCGACAAGTCTGTTAAACTGTGGAAGGCAGGCAAATGTGACAAGACACTAACAGGTAATAGCGGCTCCTTACCAGCAGCAGCAGCGGGAGCATGTGATGGATAGTTAACATCCTTTTCTTGTTTTATCAGGTCACACTGACTGTGTCCGTGGATTGGCCGTCTTCTCAGACTCGGAATTCCTCTCCTGCGCTAACGACGCATCCATCAAGAAATGGCGTGTAACTGGCGAATGTATCATGACGTGTTATGGCCATACAAACTACATATACAGCATAGCAATGATCCCGGGCACCAAAGATTTTGTCAGTACTGGAGAAGACAGGACACTTCGTGTTTGGCATGAAGATGAATGTGTGCAGACAATTGCACACGCTGCGCAGTCTGTCTGGACAGTCTGTGCCTTGCCGAATGGAGATGTTGTGACTGGTGCTAGGTAAGAGTGGGTCAACTTTTGAATGTACTCTTTCGGTAGCTTGTCATCTGACCAACAACATGGTTTACATTACAAATTATGGTAATCATTCAATAAGTGACAAGATATCGAAGCCGGATATATATTTGAAAAGGTCATTGTGGTTATGAACAATTGTCTATCTTTTCCAGCGACAACATGATACGCGTGTTCTCCAGGGCTCCAGAACGATATGCTGATCCAAGTGAACAGACGACATTTGAAGACGAAGTGTCGAACTCAGCGATCCCGACTCAAATTGGTGACGTCAGTGTTGAGAAATTGCCTGGTGTTGAGGTTCTGCAACAGCCAGGTATGTTTGAGGGTCCAGATATCGCTGTCTCAGAGTCTGGAGATCTGCATCTCATGTTGGACCAGGAAAGAGATTTCCAGAGATGTTGATACCTGAGACATTTCAGAAACCTTCACGAATGATGAATAGAACCTTCATCTTTTTGTCTTCTTTCCATTTCTCACGCTACTGTCTGATATAAAGGGTTTATGGTAGAATATTCAAAGAATTGAGGCCTTGGTCTGGAAGTGTCGTTGAAGGCCATGGTGACTCATTGATTGTACGCCTGCCCTTCAGGTTCTAAGGATGGTCAGACGAAGATGGTGCGTGTTGGTAAAAAAGCTGAATGTCACCAGTGGTCGGCATCTGAAGGACGTTGGGTCAAGATTGGTGATGTTGTTGGTTCCTCAGGTGGTGGCTCGCAAGGGCCAACGGGCAAGAAACTGTTTGAAGGGAAGGTAGGTTGAGCCTCAACGAGGTGATCGAGGAAAGCCCTTCAGGCCTGCCCTGTTGGTTTCTGTGAAAGCTGCGTAGTGAGACCAGTGGCAATTATACCCAGTACGCTCTTCTCAGTTGAATCTGCTGTCCAAAAGTGAGATCTTTTGACACCACTCTCTAGAATTTATTATACGGGTAAATCTTTGATGGCAGTTCCTCTCGGCTACCACCTTTTGTATACACAGCTCATTCATTTCCCAGGAATATGATTATGTCTTTGACGTGGACATAGAAGAGGGGATGCCACCTTTAAAACTCCCTTTCAACATCACTGACGACCCCTGGTTTGCTGCCCAGGAGTTCATCCACAGACACGAATTGAGCCAGATGTTCTTGGATCAAATTGCTAACTTCATATACAAGAATACAGAGGGGGTGATGCTGGGACAGAGGAGCACTGCAAATGTAGACCCCTTCACGGGTAGGTAGAGTGAAACAGATGCCTCAGTAATGAGGAAATCTCTCTGTTAAGGACGCCAAACTAAGTAACAACATTTGTCATGAAGAGTATCCTTGTTTATGGCTTTGTATTCTGTCAGATTCTTGTTTTGTTTTTGCAGGGGGTAGCCGCTACATCCCAAAGGATGATGAACCCATGGTTACAGGCGGGTCGGACCCATTCACTGGTGGAAGTCGCTATATCCCTGATGGTATGGAAGACCCGGCCAAGAAACCAGCATCCAGTCGTGGTGCAGGTGGTGATACTGCTGCTGTAACTAAATTCTTTCCGAAGGATACATGTCTTGTTTTTGATTCAGCCAATCAAAATGCAGTTATAGGTGAGTCTTTTTTGCTTAGCCAATCAAAAGTGTAGTTGCTAACCTGCATTTGGTGAGCTGTTTCAACATAGTTTTGCCGAGACCATCTCAAGACTTGTATTCGACAATTTCAGTCTGGATATATTTTCATTCTTTTCCAGCAAAAATCCGTGAATTCAATAGTCAAGTTGCACCTGACCTGAGGGTTGATCCTGACGACCTTGACTATCTGACCTCTATGATGAATGCCAAGGGTGCCACACCTTTACAAGTAGAACTACTAGACAAACTACTTCAGTGGCCTATAGGTAAGACATCGTGGTGAATCTGTTCTTGGTTCCTCGTGCCGGGAGAGCTACCCTGTGGTGGGGATGTGTAGTATTTGGCTCTCTGACACAAACCCAAAGCTCTACCTTTGGGCTACCATGCTCCAATGTACAATATGGAGTTTGTAAATCTTAGGGTAGAGAATTGTTCAACAACGCAATCAGTGCTAAGATCATGTTCTATTTTCAGACAAACAGTTTCCATGCCTGGACATCCTCCGTCTGTCAATCAGATGTGACACACTTAACCAACATTTCTGTGATGCGACGAACGGACCCCACTTCTTACAGGGAATGTTACGAACTGTCACCTCAGGATCTCCCACAGCCAATCAAATGTTAGGATTTAGAACTTTATGTAATGCATTTCTCCGCCAATGGGGGCGTGACCTTCTCTTGAAAAATCGAGATTCTGTGATTACTGCCGTGTTGAATGCAAAGGACAATGCCAACAAGAATGTCCAGATTGGTGCAACAACAGCTCTTTTGAATTATTCTGTTGTTTTGCAAAATTCTGATGATGTGGAGGCGAAATCTCAGTGTCTCTTAGCCGCCCATACGATGCTGGACTCAATCAAGGACATGGAAGCAAAGTTCCGCTTGTTGGTTGCTATTGGAAACATGATACATGCTGATGACAACGGCAAGGATTTGGCGCTGTCTCTCGATATGACGAATACAGTTCGGTCCATGATGGCTATCAAAGATCCTGTGAAGGTCTCCCAATGTGCTCAACAGATTTTGGATCATCTAAAGTAATTAAATAGGAATCAGAACAAGAGAAACATCTTGAGAATGAACAGTCCTCCTGGCGGGATGATTCCCAGCAGTCACAAGCTCATTCAACCCTTCAAGGACGGGGTAGACTTTGATTTGTTGATATAGAAATATGATTTTATGTGCCGCTAGTATGAAGTATGTTCACATCCTTTTTAAAGGATTTTGTATTATTTATCACTTGCATTATGAATGAAGTATTATTATGAACGAATTTTCTTCTTTGACTCTGTTATTCCTCTTTGATTGCATTTTGTCACAGGCCCCTGGAAGCCTAGTAGCGGGATTATCGGGTTAGTTAGCGGGAATATCGGGTTAAACCATTGTAAACAATGGGTAAGATATCTTACCCATTGTTTACAATGGTTTAACCCGATATTCCCGCTAACTAACCCGATAATCCCGCTACTAGGCTTCAGGGGCCTGTGATTTTGTATTGAATTTCATGTTCCCTCTTGATTTTGTCAGTGTGTGGTATTTTCCATTCAACTGATGTTGAAGTGGAAACCGTTTATTCTCATGGACCCCCAAAATACACCCAGCAACAGAATCCCGCCACCAAAAATGATCACCATGCCTCACTTTTGTTCGTTCACGTAAATATTAACACGATGGGTGACATCCATCACAAAATTATGAAGAACAGTTCTGTGCTAAGATTTCAGGTTCCATCAACTACCGTTAGATGTCAGGGTGCGCGCCAAAATGCCGACGAAAGTGATGGCGCTGACACGAGCTTCTTTATCGCTCACCCGATTCATGTGCCATCGCTTCAAGGGCTCGCTGTATTTCACAGAACCAGGTGAGTTCATATTGTTCGTAATTTCGCTGGCACAACCGTTGTATGTTCTTGCCACCCCGTTAATTCATGCAAAAGACTGCATGCTTTTACTGGACGCTCAATGTCATGGATTGCCGGACGGCGAGGGGGCGTCTCAGAAGTCGGCCTACCAACAGGCGCGGGATTTGAATACTGGTATATGTGCGCTGTGGGAATCGATGGTTCTTTTTATTAGGCCTAGTCTGCGGTGACTAGCGAGTGAGCGTTAGGAACCACTGATTTCGATTTCGTCAGGTTGTGGATGCTCTTGCGTTGGTTGGGGCGAAGTAATTTTTAGCTCAGCTTTCAGCTGAGCTAGTCATATGTATACTGAGTGGCGTCCGTCTGTGTGTGTGTGTGTGTGTGTGTGTGTCGTCCGTGAAACTGGCACGTTTCGCAACCGCAAGGCCCAGGGTCATGAAAGCCGGTGGAGTGGTAGGCCCTAGGAAGGACTCGAAACAGGACCAAAAATTTTTGCGATCTGACGTACATTCTGCTCTCCAGGGGGCATTTTCCGTAAAATGGAAAACCCCAATAACTCAGTCCACAGGCAATATATCAAACTGAAATTGATAGGGTATGAAGCTTGATTTTTGGTACACCAAGTNGCCACTCAGCCAGTGATGCCGCCGACAGAAAAGAGATCATAGAGAAGCTGGCGACATGTCCCGGAGGTTCGGTGGACCTCAGCAAGTGTCAGGAGACGGGGATTGCCGTCGTGACCTTCAACAATCCAAAGATGAAGAACGCGCTATCTGGCAAGTAAAATTTGGTTCAGTTTAAAGCAGAACTGCATGAATGAAAGTCCACGTGGTCGATGTAGGCCCTAACAGTGGGGTTGAAAGAACCCTCAGGCCTTTGATCCCTGGCGATGAAAGACCGACTTTGTGTCTCTACCTCATGTCTCCTCGCTTACTCAGCATTTGTTGGTCCCATTTATTCCAGTCTTCGCCACAGCGGAGTGGTTGAAACATTTCGACTAAATTGGTCCCGTTCTGCTATCCAGTCGGTGTGGCCAGGAATCAATCTAACCGGCTGGTAAAGGACCATTTGTCTTTCAGGAAAGATGGTCCTTGATCTCATTGACGTCATAGGGGAGTTGGAGACCTGGGAGGCAGGGAAGGGCCTGTTGATCCGTGGGGCCGGCTCCTACTGGAGTTCAGGTGCCGACTTCAAGACTGTCTTGGAAATCGCCAATCCAGGGAGTGGGGCCCAATTCACTGTCTTAATGCACGAAATAATGCAGAGGATGCGTCGTCTGCCTCTTATAAGTGTCTGTATCATTCAGGGAAATGCGTTAGGGGGCGGTGCAGAGCTCACCTTAGCCGCGGACTTCCGCATTGTAACCAATTCGTCGGGCCTAGCTTTCATTCATTCTAAAATGAAAGTCACACCGGGTTTCGGTGGCGGAACTTTGTTGACCAGACTCGTCGGGCGAACGAAGGCGTTGGAAATCCTTGCGAGCGCACGTCGCATTGGACCAGAGGAGGCGCTGAAACTAGGCCTCGCGGATAAAGTAGTACCAGATACTGCGGATGTCATAGACTTTGGTAAGAAGTGGCTATCCGACTTGACACAAGGACCCGTGGACGTGGTCAGGGCAGTAAAATCCATCGTCCAGGAAGCGTCCGAATTGACCTTGCACGAATCGCTTGAGCAGGAGAGACGGGTGTTTGGGACTCTGTGGGGTTCAGACAGCCATCGGGAGATGCTGGGGAAGATGATGAAGAAAGAAAAATGAAGCCGTCGTCGGATTCATTGCCATACTGACTTTGGCGCCATTGACGTGGCGTTTGCATGAGGTGACGAAGGGAGCGAGCATGAAGAACCACTGATTACCTTAGGATGGAGGCGACGGCACCCGAGGGACTTCAGTAAAAAATAAAAATAATAAAAATCTACATCGAAATTCGTGATCTTTATTTAACTTTTGTCTTTCAACAATACCGTAGTGTGACTCGCTCAGAATATACAAATGTATTTTGTAATGTGGAAATATAAATTTACAGATGTGAATATACGTGGTTGCATGACTGCGTACAGCTAATTCGATTGTGTTTATTTCGTAAATGTATTGTGATCGTACATTGTACATGTAATTGTAAGTAAACTGAACACCGGTAATCGTAAATGAAGCTTAGGGAGCACACTCTCTCATTGAGACAGGTTCTTCTATCCAAAGAGCTGGAAACTCGGCCCTCCCCACATCAGAACTTGATTTTTCCCGGGAAATATTTGTCAATCAGTGATTGATAATACGGGCGGAGAACTATGATGTCTGGCAGGGTTTCCGACTTGGAGTAGAGGTCATATTTGCTGAAATGAAAGTAAAGGAGGCCAACATTAGCTCAATAGAAACGGGGGGGGGGGCAGTGAGACAGTTTGTCTGTTGATCAGGCAGGCAGCGTTCAGAATATGTTGGTGTATGTGACCAGACTGAATTCGTCAATCTCGCAAGTCCGGAGGTAAGGCGTTCCGGATTTTCTAGCGCTCCACTTAATAGCGCTGACGTCTGCCTCGGAGATTTGGCGTCGTTTGTGTACTGGTCAGTTTGCCGAGTGTAAACCTATACAATGGTAAATTACCCATTGAGAATAGAAAACTCTCTCGTGGATCAGCGCCTATCTGATCTTACTTGAATTCCCTGATCCATGGTAGCATCCGTCTGTCCTTGTCATTGCAGAGGTAGTCATAATCGCCGCCCGTGTGCCACGGGTAGAAGGAGTGAAACCGGACCATGTAGAACGCCTCCTCGGGCAGACTGCACTCCGGGGCGTTCCTCATCACGTGGTAGAAATATTCATCGTGACCCCATGACATCATCACGTTTTCTAGGCCGCAGTTTTCTTGATACATGCCCAGTTTTGTGCTAAAAGAGGATTTGTGTAAGTTTATCAAATGCGCAGCTTCAAACAAACTACCCATTCGCGGCAAGAGAAAGCCTTCTTTGGTAGCTCCAAAACACGCTCTATCGTGGGTGACAGCGTCTTGGAAGACGTTTAGCTTAGTCCGGCGCACATAGATGGCAGCACCACAAGGGCGTGGCATGTAGGCCCACACGGGCGTGGTTATTTTAGGGGGGGGGAGCGTCTCATACCCAGTGTCATATGAACTGTCCTTGTCATTGCAGAGGTAGTCATAATCGCCGCCCGTGTGCCACGGGTAGAAGGAGTGAAACCGGACCATGTAGAACGCCTCCTCGGGGAGACTGCACTCCGGGGCGTTCCTCATCACGTGGTAGAAATATTCATCGTGACCCCATGACATCATCACGTTTTCTAGGCCGCAGTTTTCTTGATACATGCCCAGTTTTGTGCTAAAAGAGGATTTGTATAAGTTTATCAAATGCACAGCTTCAAACAGCCTACCCAAGAGAGCCTTCTTTGGTAGCTCCAAAACACGCTCTATCGTGGGTGACAGCGTCTTGGAAGACGTTTAGCTTAGTCCGGCGCACATAGATGGCAGCACCACAAGGGCGTGGCATGTAGGCCCACACGGACGTGGTTATTTTAGGGGGGAGGAGCGTCTCATACCCAGTGTCATATGACTGCGTTTGGGGTCTAATATCCTACCTGTAGACTTCATGCTGCATATCCGGGTTGTCCTTGAAGCTCTCAAGGCCGAATACTATGTTGTCTGATGGTCGGCAGCCGACTGGGTAGGTGTCGCCGCACGTTGCCCACTGAAAGAGCAACGGAAATCACGGGAATGAACACTTTACGTCAACAGCGTCAATAATATGACATCTGGGCGCATGAAATACACGAAATTGATGATGTGTTGAAGTCTAACCTGTTCCTCTCCCCACATGGCCATGACCTTTCCAAGGTCATGTATAAACCCCGCCAAATGGAACCAGTCCTCGTCGGGGTGGGCTTCTCGTATCTTCTCTGCTGTTTGGTAGGCATGGATGGCGTTTGGGAGACCAAGCTGAAATGAAAAAAAAACGAACATTACCCGTTGTGAGATCATACGTTCACAACTGTAGGTCTATTCCCGTTTTGACAAGCTGTGACGTGAGGTTGGGAGCCGGTGGGGTGTCCAGCATCGCCTGAGTGGTTACGCACTGTGCTCACAGCCATCCTTGGCAACACAATTTTGACACAGCATGTAAGGTCTACCCGTTTGATTTGGTATCAGGATGAACTTACCTGTCGTTCTAAGACATCCCCCCATTACCAACTTCAAAGAATCAAAAACGCCTAATGCCCGGGCATAATGCTGAATGGGTTCAGGCCTTCAGTACCGGGGGAAAACAACACGGGTTAACCCGAATGTGTTTCCGCATTCAGGAATTCAGACCGAAACGACATAAACTGGCGCCATTTTTATCGCTGTCTTCCAATACGTACTTTTCCGAGATTGGGATGCCTGGTTCTCATCTATTGCACCAGGTGGCGCTTTATTATTACGTAATATAGATGGCTACGCTTACATCAGGGTCACTCTCGTCAACAAGTTCATTGAGAAGATCGCATGCCTCCATCATCGTCATTTCTGCATGGCTGAAGTTCTTCCAGAAGGAGAGCTGCAAAGATAAAACGAAGAGTGAGGATATTCCGCCAGTCATTTTTTCACCAGTCACCAGTCATTTTTCTGCCAGTCATTTCAAAAATTATGTGCCCAGATGATCCCTATACCACTCTCTCCAATGACCTTGGATTTCCAGTTTTGCCAGCTGCAAATCTCCCCCCCCCCCCCCGGTGAAAGTGATTCCCACTGCGCCTCGCGTTGTCGGGGCTCTTGTTTCCTCGTACATTGCTGTACAGAATGTGCATAGACCTGGTTCTCTCCGAGTACCTTCACATACAGTCTGAATGTTGGTTTGCCAGTTGCTTTCTTACCCGGTCCTTGACGAAGTCCACGGTCTGGTTGGTGTGCATGAGTCTGTAAGTCCTCTCAACTCTCTCGTGGAAACCGGAATCCTGCAGCAACAGAAAATGAAATGGTCCATGGACCATGTGCTCACCTGGGTGAACGTACCAGAAAAACAAATGACAATTTTGTTAAATCGAAATGTTCCAGGGTCATGTATCCTCGTTAGATGCACCTGATAAAAATTTGGAGACAATCCAGTTACAGTTCAGGAGTTACTGGACTTTGAGCTTTGGTTTTGACCACCTGGTGGCCAAGCGGAGAATTGAATCGGACCGAAAAGTGGTGTCATAGGTCATCTGACATAGGGGTGTATATGTACCAAGTTTCACTTCAATAGCCCAAGCAGTTACGAAACACGCCACCAAATGACTAAATTTTGAACTTTGACCTCTGTGACCTTGAAAAGTCGGCCAAAGCACAAACCTCTTACTTATGTCATGCATCTTCATTAGAAGCACCAATGATAAAAATTTGGAGAGGATCCACTGATTAGTTCATGAGTTATTGCACTTCTTGTGTTTTTGGTTTCCGCCACCTGGTGGCCAAGCTAAGAGTCAAATTCGACCGAAACTTGGGGTCGGGGTATATATGTAACAAATTTCAGGCCAACAGCACCTGCGGTTACGAAGCGTGCCACTTGAAGGCAAAATTTTGAACTTTGACCTCTGTGACCTTGAAAAGTAGGTCAAACCAAAAACCCGTTATATATGTAATGTACCCTCATTAGATACACCTATGATAAAGATTTGGAGGTGATGCAGTCATTAGTTCAGGAGTTATTGCACTTTTTGTGTTTTTGGTTTCCGCCACCTGGTGGCCAAGCTAAGAGTCGAATCGGACCGAAACTTGGTGTCATAGGTCATCTGACCTAGGGGTATATATGTACCAAGTTTCAGATCAATAGCACCAGCGGTTACGAAACGTGCCCTGCTAACGGACGACGACGACGACGACGGACGACGACGACGGACGACGACGACGACGGACGCAGACCCACGACAATAGCTCACCCCAGGTGAGCTAAAAATGGATGTCTGATCTCAGCACCGATGGAAATGTGCAAACATTGGACGTCGATGCATCAAAAATTCTCTTTTATTCATCACTTCGTGTCTTTTTCCCGCCCTCGCCCACGACCTTTACCCCACGAGGCGTCCGTGAAGTTCCTGTGTTTTTCGTCATCAGTTTGTGACATTTGATTCACCCCCTAACCAATGACCCTGACCCCAGGGAACATACCGTCAAGTTCTTGAGTTGTTCGTCATCACTTCGTGACCTTCACCCGCCCCAACCAATGACCTTGACCCCACGAACATACCATGAAGTTGTTCGTCGTCACTTTGTGACATTTGACCCACCCCTAACCGACCTTGACCCCACGGGCCTACCTTGTAGTTCCTGAATTCGTCAACGTCTTTGTCGGTCTTCGGTAGATCTGCTGATGTTGCAGGTAATTGAACCAGTGGCGGCTGGAGGAGAAGTCAACAGAATCTAAGAATCAAGAGGCTAAAAGCGCCATACCGGGGCGCCGTTTTGAGGCATTTCTTTAAAATCTGATAATATGATGGGATAAATGGTATCATACACTGAAAATTTGGTTCTGGAATGCAGGGGCAGATCCACGATTTCGGGAAAGAGGGGCGCACAGGTAGTACGGTGCACAGGCGCACTGTGCTAGAAACATTGAAACCTGCGGTGAATTTCAGTGATTTGTTCCAAATTTCAGAATTTCACGGTCAATTTTACAGATTTGTTGGATCCGCGCCTGGAATGGACCCTACCTGTGCCTTTTCAAAGGGCATCTTGCTTTGTTCTTCGTTCCGGCCTTCTAATGCAATAATAATCACCCTGGCCACAACGCGAATATAAAGTCATTCATCTTATCAGAATCTTATCAAACATGTGATAATATTGATACCTCTGTTTTCGGTCACCTCTTCAGATAGGCCTATCCGTTTTAAATGATAAAAAGAGATTCTGCTGTCCAATATCATCGGTATTTTGTACAAAAAAGTAGATTTCCCGGGCTTAACCTGACCGCCTCAGTTGTGGGGAGCCGTCCTTTTCCTTCGTTGGCAAAGACTTTAGGCCTATCGTAAAGTTGAGGTACTATTATCTAGTGCCAAGTTTTGGTGTACGGGTCTAAATCGATGAGTTTGATGACGTCAGTTCATCTCATCAAATCCAAACATTGTTTTCATTGACAAGTTCAGTAGGCCAAATCAGTCGAACTGGTCCACACTTGAGCCTATCTCTGCGTACATGACAAATATCTCGTAATTTGACTTCGAAACCCCTCATTTTGGGAATGCACCAATATTAAGAACTAATAGCAACGGTGCTTGAACTCAAGACAATACTTTAGCTGATAGGCCTAAAGTACACAATTTTGATAACCTAACCGTGACTGTCACGATTAGTGAACTTATTTACCTCGACGAAAGGGAAACCATCGATGTATAAGAGATACATGTATCGTCTCTCACAAAGCATAAAGATGCTAGTAGGCCTACCGGTACCCAGACAAATATGTCTGCCGCAATCTTGTTTATCGTCGTTCGATTTCGTATAAATACCAAGGACATCATCTATAAATAATACGCTATTTTGAATCTCAGAATTTTATATGGTAAGCGAAAACTCGATGAAAACTTCACAAAATGTTAGTAAAAGGTTGCTTGGGGATGGAATGGCTGTAGATGAGTCGGCGTAATTTGGTTTTAAGATTTGTTGACGGATAAGTTCATCTGTCAGGGATCAGACGTCTGCCAGATTTGTCGACGTCCTTATCACCCGTTCGGTATTCCCGGACAGAAACGAAGGCATGCATCAGCAGCGGGAACAGAATTCATGCGAAATGTAACTGAGACCAAGTGCCCGGCGGTGCTATCAAGTTTTATTTCGGCTGTTCTGTGGCGGGGAAGGCTCGGTCCAAGTGAGAAGCCCAACTCCCTAACCAGGTCGGCGCTGTACGGTCGCTGTCACTGAAATCCCGGACCGTCGCGAGATTTTAAAAAAATCTTCGCACCGGACGAAGTTGCTTTGGTCCTGACGGCAAGAGAGAGGATTCTGATTAACAATTATTTCTCCTGTCCCGTCTCGTACCATGGATGACGCCATTCCCAGCCCAAGTACCTCGGACAATGTCATCAAGAAGATGGACGCTGACGTACAGAAGTTACTCTACGGACTGCTAGGCCCGTCTATCATCGGTCTGCCGGGTAATCTGCTGGCCATCGCCGTCGCCAGCAGGAGACAAAACAGACAATTCTCCCCCTCGGTCTACATCATCGCCATGGGGATCGCCGACACCGTGTATCTCTTGGATGTCATCTGGTTTGTCGTCTACCAGATACTCTTTGATGAAGGAATGCTCCTGGAATACATTACTTTATCGATAAGGTAAAATAAGCCACGGGAATCTAAGTTATCACCTCTGCCGCCTCCTTCATTCCTCCGTCTTCCCATTCCCCTCCTCTGTCTATTCCCCCTTCACCTTTAGGCCTATCTATCTTACCTCCCCATTTCCCTTATCTCCAGAATAAACACGTTCATCGCCTTCACCAGCGGGACATTGTCCAGTATCTTCCTGTCGGCCATGTCTGTCGACCGTCTCCTCGCCGTCAGGTTCCCGATGAAAGCGGCAACCCTCTGCACCGCGTACCGGGCCAAGGTCGCTGTCATCATGACGTCAGTCCTTATCCTCGCAATCAACGTGCATTTGTTTTACGTCGTCCAATACCATAAAGACCAGGATCTAGGTAAATTAACTGCTTTATTCGTTCGAATGCGAACACAGTAGACGCCTTTTCTCCTCGACCAGACATCGCGCCGGTGAGGCCAAAGCGCACATTTGCGGCAAACCTCAATGCGGTAATAGGTGTGTTTTTAAAGTCGACTGACCCAACGCTGTCGACTCGTCATTCAGCTGGGTCAGTCGATTTTTCAAAACACCCCCACCGCATTGAGGTTTACCGCAAATGTGCGCTTTGGCCGTGCTGCACTAAACAGTAACATGGACGGAGAGTAGGCCGAGCCAGTTTCGAGGTGCTGCTGAATTTTTGCCTGCCGAAGCAATCGACTTGGCCGGGTGCTGACTTCTGAGCCCATCTGCATAAAATGGCGGTAGATACGGGCCAGAAGCTGCCGGGAATCAGTTGAACGTCTTCTTGTGTCTGCATGGGTTGTAACAGAGCTAGGGCCGTATGCACGGGTCATACTTCATTAAAGTGTTCATTAAAGTACTTCATTAAAATGCTTCAAGCATTGAGAAAGTCTAACTTAAAGCGAATGGCTCGCGGTGTTTGTTTACATTTTTGGTGGTACCTTCCATAGAGAGTGAATCTAGCCTCCAGGCAAAGCCGTGCTCCAGCCATATGCAACACCTGTGCAAATATGCGAATGTAAACACTGGGGACGAGGTTCCATTAAAAATTTGTTAAAATGGGTTAATGACGTTTTCAAATTCAGTAGGTTAAGATGTACATTCTGTACTGTTCTCATTGATTTTGAAGCGGCAGATTTTGCAGAATCCGCCTCCGAAGTTTGGCTGTCTAATGCATTTCCCATTAAACTAAAATCCTTCTTCTGCCTTTTTCTCAAAATGGTGCTTGATATCGATGACCAACTGTCATGGCGCCACAACAAACCCCGCGAGCCATTCGCTTTAAGCTATACTTTAGGCTAAAGTGCGACCCGTGAATACGGCCCTTAGTCAGGTTAGTCACAGGTGTAGTCTCGGATGTCGTTTCCTTTTTTGTTACAGGGTATTATTTAACAGTAATTTCGTACAAAGCGAATGTAGGTTTGGAAGCGTTTGCCTCATGGTTCCAGATGCTGGCCGGAACTGTCCTCCCTTTCATCATAATCACGACCAGCAATGTCATCATTATCATCACGATTCGTCAGGCAATGCGGGAACGCCGCAAGATGGGACAGACGGACAGCGAAAAACGGGACAGGAGTTCTCAGTACCTGACCCGGATGTTGGTGTTCGTGAGCGTGGCGTACGTCGTCCTGTCGCTACCCTACAGATGGTACACCCTGGGGACACAGATTCCCGCCATTGCCAAACTTTACAACATGCACCTGGTCACCGCAAGGAAACAGTTCGTGATGGGTGCGTGGTCCGCCAGCATCGTTTGGTGTTTCAATTACGGGATCAACTTCTTTCTTTATTGTATTGGAGGTGGGGCAAGATATAGAAGAGAGACGGTCGCAATTATTAAAGGACTACTTCGCTGTCGGATTTGATTTGACACAACTCTACGATACTTACCGGTGCGGAACGCGTGCGCACTACGCATGCGGCAAAGGCTTTGTTATTTTCTGCCGCACTGCACGCAAACAAAGCATTTGGCGCATGCGTTGCCCTGTCGCATGCGAATTGCGTTAAGCCGCGTTTACCTGACATCCGTTATCCGTTATACGAACGACGTTATCCGTTTTTCATCTCGATCGCTGTACATGGGCCAATGCTTTGACGGATAACGTCGTATCGCATAACGGATAACGGATGTCAGGTAAACGCGGCTTTAAGCCAAGCGCACATTTGCGGCAAATTCAATGCGTTAGGGGTGTTTTAAAGTCGGCTGACCCAACGCTGTCGACTGGTCATTCAGCCGGGTCAGTTGATTTTATAAAACACCCCTAACGCATCCAACTAATCTACATAGCTTCTCGGCCTATGGCTAAGGTTAAAGTTATTACGAAATTTAAGAGTTGCGGTCTTGGCAAATTGCGAAGTTAAGCAATCAGGACCAAAAACTCAACTGTTGGGTAGATGCAACCATGCATTTGGTTGTAAACAACCCAACAGTCGGGTTGAAAGATCCTCCAACATTTTGGGTTGAAAAAGAACCCAATAGTCGGGTTGATACAAACAATCCGTAAATTCATATCGAAATGAACGTCATCTCAGCTGCACACATTTTAGTCTCAAAGATATACGGCAGTGACTCATTTCGAAAGGAGCGTCATCTCATGTGGATAAATTTTAGTCTCTCAGATAAATGACAGTTCACTCAGGTCAACACATTACATCTCTCTAAATAATATTATGAGTACTCACAGTGACATTTCGTTGTCTCCAGATAAGAGCACAATATATCGTCCAGAAAATTTGACTGGAGACAGTCGTATGTCAACTTGAGATATCAGTTATTTGTACCGAGTTTCAAAGATCTCAACTCGAGATCCAAAAGTAACTTCTTTTACGGACAAGCGTTCAAGTGATTTTTATCTCAAGTGGAGGCGAATATTTTTCTGTGTGAATAGTCACTCATGTCGGTCTAACCACGTTATGATAGGAATGTCTTGGTCGGTCATGGGCATCTTGACATATCAAGGCCTACGGTCACTTGGCCCTTCGAACTACGCTCTTGGAGCGATAGTAGGAGTGACAGGAAGCCTTGGTTGGGTAAGATGGTCATGGGCGAACCTTGAACAACTTGCCAACCGGTTTTGCTCCAAAGTCGTAGAGGAAAATTTCTGTTTTCATTTCGTCGTGGATTTCGTCGTGAGGTGTCTTTCACTGCGTTCGGAGTCTGTAATCCACTCGAGGTCGGTCGTGGCGCTCTGGGCTGTCTCAAACATTTCGCTGTCAAAATGCTTGTAATTGGCAATATCACTATGAAATTTTAAAACTTCCTTTTTATAGTCTTATTTGCATGAAATGATTCACATGGTGAAATGTCCAACTGATCGGGAAACCGTCAAGGCGTGTTAGATTAACGCCTTTGACCGGTTCCCTTTCGCTGGAAGCCAGCTGAATGGTCCCAGGTATGGGCGGCCTATACATAACCGCCCATACCCAGGGGCGGTTTGGTCGTAAATCAACCTGTTATTACGAAAGAAACGTGAGTCTGGATGAACGAAGAACGGAGCGATTAGAACAACTAGATTTCCAATACACCCTCCATCCTATCACCCTCAGCCCGTCTATACGTGGCTTCTTCCATCATTTTCTTGACGAACTACAGAACAACCCTTTCAAGATGAGGATAGTCTCTGTCCTGTACTTAGATCCTCCTCCAATGCAGTACAGGTAAAAATTCAAACTATAATTCATAATCCAAACAACGTTAGTGGCCCAGGTTCCAATAACGAACTTCTTTCGCGAATTTACGTCAGTATGATCGTAAAAACCACCAAAAACATTGGATGCATACAGCCTTAATGGCAAAGACAAAATTATGTAAGCCGCACTGACAAATATCAACATCCTGGTGAGATATTGAGAGTCCTTGTCACGTTTGTAAGTGTCTGTTCTCTCCATCAGACGGCGCCTCTTGGCCGCGTGACGTATTGTGACAATAATGATGACGTTGCAAATTACGATGATGACGAAAGGTAAGATCGTCCCAGCTATTGTTTTGAACCAACGGGCGAATGCCGTAAGGGCTGGGTCGTTTGGTGCTGACAGTAGGGACATGTAGTACCCTGAAACGAGAGAGAATGGAGGTGTAATGGAACTAAAACCTCGGGTAGACACCATCATTTTTGTTCTACGACAATCATAGCCAAAGAATATCATGGTTGCGGGCCATTTTGGCCTGTATTTTGGCTGTGTCTTCCGTCAAAGCCGCGAAAGGAATTCTGGAAGTGCCGACAAAGTTCTTCTTTGCAAGAAGCATATTCTCTGCTGATATTAGCCGATATAGATTGGTCGGCAAATCCCATATACAGGTGTGATGGAATTCGTCACTGCCTCCGACTTCCTCATGTCGACCGTATCGTTTGGTCACGTGATTAGGGTCTTGGTCTCTCTAGAGTCAAATTCAATGATGCCGCGCTTAATCCGTAAATGTAGCCTATGGTTTGGGGACATCCTATATCCGGCGGAGGACATGATTAGATTATATTACACCGGTCCCAAAATTCTCACGGGTCTAAAACCTACCCAGTTCAGAATCCCGGAAGTACTGTACCGCGAAAAATAAATGTGTATTTATACAGATAATCAACACCGATATGATGATGACGATGATCTTTGCCCTGCGAGCGGTGCAGAAAACCATCGCTTTCATGGGGAACGTGACAGCCAAGAGTCTGTCGATGGACATGCCTGACAGGTACATGCCGGAAAGTGTCCCGCTACTGAAGAGAACGTACCAGGTAAGTCTGAAAGTGACAGACGAAAATTCTTTAAATATCACCAATACGTAATATACTCTTGAAATCACTAGTACGTACAATTCACTGATATTTCCAAATTTTGTTGAGATTTGCTGATGCAGGGTTGGGCTATTGCCATCAAATCCCTTGGTCGAGGTTGACAGGAAAATTCCTTCTTGGCCACGCTGTCGTCCGATTGGTCAACGATTTACACTAACCTATCAAATTCGTTTTTACTCGAAATGAACCAATCAGAGCCGCGCAGTTGGCCATGATTGACCAATCAGTTCAGGTGCGCCGTTCCGTTCCCAGACAGATTTATTTACCTTGCTATGATCGCTGTATGTTGCTCCGGTAATATTCCTTCGTCGAAAAGTTTCTGGTAAATCACGAACCAGACATTTCCCGAAATGAATAAGCTGTCGGCGACGCCCATGGCGATGATGTAGACCGAAGGGGAGTGCTGTCTGTTCTGTTTCCTGCTGGCGACGGCGATGGCCATCAGATTACCCGGCAGACCGATGACGGCTGGAGCTAGGAACCAGTACAACACATTTTCGAGGTCTTTGTCCATGGAGACAGCGAGATACTTTGTTGTACGGTTGTAATTTCTTGTGGAGATCTCCATACTGGTNGTCACCAAAATGCTTGCCAGATAGGTACTTCAAAGAATCAAGGCCTAGTTTTCAGCACGCAATGAAAAAACTGCAGACAGAGCTCTAATGCATTCAGATAGAGTATAGTACATTTTACACTACACTAACGTCGGAGGACTTAAGCACTTTCTGAATTCAATACAGTGTGGCTTTAAATATCACCAATACGTAATATATTCTTGATATCACTTGTACGTACAATTCACTGATATTTCCAAATTTTGTTGAGATTTGCTGATGCAGGGTTGGGCTATGCCATCAAATCCCTTGGTCGAGGTTGACAGGAAAATTCCTTCTTGGCCACGCTGTCGTCCGATTGGTCAACGATTTACACTAACCTATCAGATTCGTTTTTACTCGAAATGAACCAATCAGAGCCGCGCAGTTGGCCATGATTGACCAATCAGTTCAGGTGCGCCGTTCCGTTCCCAGACAGATTTATTTACCTTGCTATGATCGCTGTATGTTGCTCCGGTAATATTCCTTCGTCGAAAAGTTTCTGGTAAATCACGAACCAGACATTTCCCGAAATGAATAAGCTGTCGGCGACGCCCATGGCGATGATGTAGACCGAAGGGGAGTGCTGTCTGTTCTGTTTCCTGCTGGCGACGGCGATGGCCATCAGATTACCCGGCAGACCGATGACGGCTGGAGCTAGGAACCAGTACAACACATTTTCGAGGTCTTTGTCCATGGAGACAGCGAGATACTTTGTTGTACGGTTGTAATTTCTTGTGGAGATCTCCATACTGGTTTCTGAATAGTGTACGCGTCCTTTCTCCGCGAAGGACACGATGTACGACGAGCTGCGTAGTTTTCAGCATCATTTACCTACAGACGGTTATTTTGAGTTCTATTGATAAGTATCATTGTATAAATAAAAACATTAATTGAACGAAAATAACTATAAACTTACCCGTGTGTTGGCCTAATCGGGCTTCGTAAATATGGCCCAAAGTCTCTCCAAATCCTGGAGACGACTTTTATTACAAAAGAAACGTGAGTCTGCGGATGAACGAAGAAGGGGCTGTTAGAATTTCCGATTCACCCTTCACCCGATCACCCTCAGCACCTCCATTATTTTCTTGACGAACTGCAGAACAACCCTTTCAGGATGAGGATAGTCTCTGTCCTGTATTTAGATCCTCCTCCAATGCAGTACAGGTAAAAATTCAAACTATAATTCATAATCCAAACAACGTTAGTGGCCCAGGTTCCAATAACGAACTTCTTTCGCGAATTTACGTCAGTATGATCGTAAAAACCACCAAAAACATGGGATGTATACAACCGGAATGGCAAAGACAAAATTATGTAAGCCGCACTGACAAATATCAACATCCTGGTGAGATATTGAGAGTCTTTGTCGCGTTTGTAAGTGTCTGTTTTCTCCATCAGACGGCGCCTCTTGGCCGCGTGACGTATTGTGACAATAATGATGACGTTGCAAATTACGATGATGACGAAAGGTAAGATCGTCCCAGCTATTGTTTTGAACCAACGGGCGAATGCCGTAAGGGCTGGGTGTTCTGGTGCTGACAGTAAAAACTTGTAGTACCCTGAAACAAGAGAGATTGGAGGTGTGATGGAACTAAAACCTCGGGTTGGACATAATCATTTTTGTTGCCTAGAGTTTTAATGAATCCCTGCCGGCCATTTTTGGCGGCCATCCTGTATTTTGGCGGTGTCTTCCGCCCGGTATTCCGTCAGAAAAATTTCCGGAAGTGCCGAACAAGTTCTTCTTTGCAAGAAACAATTCTCTGCTGATCTTCTATTCTATTAGCCTATAGATAGGTCGGCAAATCACACAGGTGTGATGGAATTCACTGCCTCCGACTTCCTGCTGTTATCCTTAGCCTAAGAATCCATTCACGCGATTTTCGTGCCGCGCGATGTCGCATCCTTTGTCCACGACCAACGCGGCGGAAACAAACAATGCTTTCGAGCGTTTGCCGCTCGAAAATCGCGTGGACAGCCAGCCTTATCGTTTGGTCAGGGGGATGGGCCTTGGTCTCTCTAGAGTCAAATTCAATGATGCGCGCTTAATCCGTAAATGTATTGTTGGGGGACATCCTATATCGGGGACATTAGATTCTATTACACCGGTACCAAAAATCCCACGGGTCTTTTTTCTCACCCATTGACCCCTGACTCAGTGTTGGTACAATTTGGCTTTGCTTCGTCAAAAAAGAGCCAATGTTGGACGAAAACACAATGATCCAAAAACCTACCGAGTTCAGGATCCCGGGAGTACTTTACCGCGAAAAATAAATGTGTATTTATCCCGATAATCAACATAGACATGACAATGACGATGATCTTTGCCCTGCGAGCGGTGCAGAAAATGATCGCTTTCATGGGGAATGTGACAGCCAAGAGTCTGTCGATGGACATGCCTGACAGGTACATGCCGGAAAGGGTCCCGCTACTGAAGACAACGTAGAAGGTAAGTCTGAAAGTGACAGACGAAAATTCTTTAAATAATCACCAAGATATTCGTGATATCACTTGTAGGCTACGTATATTTCCAAATTTTGTTGAGATTCGCTGTATGGTGTATGCAGGGCTGGGCTGCACCATCAAACCCCTTGGTCGAGGTTGACAGGAAAATTCCTTCCTGGCCACGCTGTCGTCCGATTGGTCAACCATTTATTTAAACTAACCTTCGTTTTTACTCGAAATGAACCAATCAGAGCCGCGCAGTTGGCCATGATTGACCAATCAGTTCAGGCGCGCCGTTCCCAGATTTGGACATTATCTAAACTGAAGGTTCGGATTTCTGATGCTCGTAGACAGATTTATTTACCTTGCTATGACCGTTGCATCCTGCTCCAATAATATTCCTTCGTCGAAAAGTTTCGGGTAGATCACGAACCAGACATGTGTCAAAATGAACACGGTGTCGGCGACGCCCATGGCGATGATGTAGACAGAAGGGGAGTGCTGTCTGTTCTGTTTCCTGCTGGCGACGGCGATGGCCATTAGATTACCCGGCAGACCGATGACGGCTGGAGCTAGGAACCAGTACAACACATTTTCGAGGTCTTTGTCCATGGAGACAGCGAGATACTTTGTTGTACGGTTGTAATTTCTTGTGGCGATCTCCATACTGGCTTCTGAATTGTTCGGCCTCCTTTATCAATCCAATAGTTTGACGACCTTTTCCTCTGTGGAGTTTTGGCGTCAGTACCCTAAAATTCCTCGTGAAATTTGGCTCGGTGGCAAACGCTGGCTCTTTGTTTCCTATTGTGGTACGATGGATTGAATTAAAGTCAACACGACGCATTCGTCAGTTTACTGAGCGCGAACGCGACGCGGAGAAGGCATTGTTCATCAGCAGCGCGGCGAGGACATAAACTCAAGTATAATCTGGCCTTCCTCCCTGCGAATCTTCTGAAAATGGTTTCTTCCCGTTCGTAGTCGCGCTATGCATAAATCAGCATGAATCCTTCGTCTTTCATCTATAAACGGTTATTTTGAGCTCTGGATTTACTAGTACATGTATGTATAGTACATGTATAAATAAAACAACTTCTACATGAACGGAACCAGAACACCCGCTCTTATTTATGGTTTCCTCTCCTAATCGTGCTTCGCTTTCAAAAAAAATCGGCGTATTAGGCCTACCACATTTATGTTGTGATTGACTTCTTAGAATGGGTCGATTTTGCTAACATTATCCTTTAGTTTCTCTTTGGGGTATTCGCAGTGGGGAGACATACTTCATACTGACGTTGATAGCAGCACCAAGTTAAAGAGACGGACATTGTACATGTACGTCGTTCGACGAGGACCAGATTCTCCGTCAGGTCGTGTGAAAGGTGAAAGGTGGTCTCGGCACGGTTCGGTTTGGAACCGTTCCTGGCACGCTTGTCCCGTTTACAGTTAGTGCTAGTTTTTTGGGCGATCCGTGCTCGGACCGGTCCGAGGTCGGTTAATATTTTTCCTCAGTGTAAACGGGGCTTTCGTTATGCCAACTGTCTTGTTGTCGAGGTCTTGCGGAGTAATAATTGGGTTGCATTCAGTTTATCGAAAAGCCCATGGAAATACCATCATTCATTTCCTTAGTTCATTTTTTCGTGACGGAAGCACGCCAATCAGTTCTTCCTCTTCAGACACGACATCTCGGGCGGACGATTGACGTGTCAGGTACTGTCTCATATGCGTTGAACTTCTCGATCGGACAATACTGCTCTGTCAACTGTGGCCTTTTTGTGCATTTCACACACGCCGCTATCTCTTTATCATCATCGTGACGTTTGGTAAGTTGACCTATTCACTGTATTTTGGTAGAGCGGGCATTTCAGATCGCTTTGTCTGATGAACTATTTGGCGCGTCGTGTTGTACAGGAGTGTGTGGCGATAGATTCGTTCAAACTTGCCGCGCCTGAACCCTTTCCTAGTGTAGGCGGCTTCGCTCGGAAACGCTCGAAAGCATTGTTTGTTTCCGCTTCGTTCGTTACGGCGCGGAAAAAAACAATGCTTTCGAGCGTTTCCGCGCATGGAAACGCTCCAATGGAACACCAAAACCGCGCCGCTGGCCGCGACGGCGAAAAACGACGCGCGTTCACCGCCGGGAAAATAAGTTCAATGGATTTTCAATAAAAGGGTCACATACGCGCGGCAGAAAATGACGCGTGCTCACCGCCGCGCGTCTTTGTTGTTACCCTTTTATTGAAAATCCAGTGTGTTTACTGAGTGCAGACGTGCGGTGAGGGGCGATGCAGTTGGACGTTGGGAAATCACTGATCTTTCAGATGCGTGATCGGCATTTAACACAAATGGCAGAAAGCCAATTTTTTATCATTGATGATGATCACGACACACTACAGGTGAAAAAAAGGCAGTCTTGACTGATGTTGAACAAGGAAGTTTTTATTGAAACCTTGAAATACACCTGCTAGGTATATGTAGTTCATGCCATTTCCGACCCAATTCATGTCCTAGCTAGTTCATCTGATGAGATCTACATACAGTCTTATTTGAGTAGCTCGACAAGTGTACAGTCATGCTACAAGTACATTCTTTCTTTCAGGCTTGCTGAAATAATTATGGTTCTGAAAAGTAACAGGCTCACCTTGCTGTCGCTGCTGATGTTGTTCGTCGTCGTGTCACCATCCAATGCTTGGCGATTGGCCGGACGGAGATGCAAAGTAACGAAGTATAGTGACAACACGTTGTCGAAACCAGGATGTTTGAGCAAGGTCGATTGTATGTGGCTTGATGGAGCCCTGTTTCCCAATGTAACCCATTGTTACTCCAACCGCAGCATAATGGCCATGGTCATTAGAAAGTGCCGTGTGGGTGTGCCTAATCCCATCAATTTGACTCAAAGCGCGCTTGAGCCAGTCCGACATCTGCACCATTTGATAATCTTGCGATGCATCGTGTCTTTGAAGAATGACACATTCTACCGCATGAGTAATCTTCGTTCTCTCAGCTTGGTCTATACCGAGATATCGAATTCCGACCCAATTCATGTCCTAGCTAGTTCATCTGATGAGATCTACATACAGTCTTATTTGAGTAGCTCGACAAGTGTACAGTCATGCTACATGTATACTCTTTCTTTCAGGCTTGCTGAAATATGGCTCTGAAAAGTAACAGGCTCACCTTGCTGTCGCTGATGTTGTTCGTCGTCGTGTCACCATCCAATGCTTGGCGATTGGCCGGACGGAGATGCAAAGTAACGAAGTATAGTGACAACACGTTGTCGAAACCAGGATGTTTGAGCAAGGTCGATTGTATGTGGCTTGATGGAGCCCTGTTCCCCAATGTAACCCATTGTTACTCCAACCGCAGCATAATGGCCATGGTCATTAGAAAGTGCCGTGTGGGTGTGCCTAATCCCATCAATTTGACTCAAAGCGCGCTTGAGCCAGTCCGTCATCTGCACGATTTGACAATCTTGCGATGCATCGTGTCTTTGAAGAATGACACATTCTACCGCATGAGTAATCTTCGTTCTCTCAGCTTGGTCTATACCGAGATATCGAGTTTGGACGGGAAGATCTTCAGTACGTTGGACAACTTGCAATCCTTAGACATTTCCTATAATCCAATCCGTCAACTCTCTCTCAGTCTGGTGCCAGTCAAGTTCATGGCGTTGATGATCAAGAACTGTGGACTGGAGTCCTTTTCATTGACAAGTGTGAACAAAACAGAACTGCGACTTTCAAAGCTGGACATATCTGGGAATAAAATAGGCGTTGTCGACCATCTGATGAGACTCGTTAGCAATGCATCGGAGTTGGTAGAACTGTGGACTGGAGTCCTTTTCATTGACAAGTGTGAACAAAACTGAACTGCGACTTTCAAAGCTGGACATATCTGGGAATAAAATAGGCGTTGTCGACCATCTGATGAGACTCGTTAGCAATGCATCGGAGTTGGTTCTTGACGGGAACCCAATGGACCCACTTCAAGCGTTTTCCTTTAGCGGATCCACGGTTACCAATATTTCCGTGCTGTCAATCACGGTTCAGAACAGGAGCGAATTGAACGACCTGGGTCATGCTTTAAAAGGTAAATACATTGAAAATCTCATCATTTCGCGATCAGAGGAAGAGGTATTCGATAAAGTTACATTCGATGCTTTTAAAGATGTTGATTTACGGAAGTTGGATCTTATGATGAATATCGGTATCGAGAAAAACCACTCCAGACCAAATCCATTTTCAGAGCTTCATAACCTCACTACACTTCGCCTCAGAAACTGCACGTACGACGCCGGAGTTGTACCAGGGGATTTCACCGGACCGAAACTCAAACACCTTCGTCTGAACTATGTCGCATTGGAAAATCTTCATGTAGAAGGATTGGACAGTCTAACAAAACTGGATTTGTCATTTGCCGTTGGCCTTGGTCGTGACTGGCCTCTCAATATAAGCAATATGCCGGGCCTAAAATCGCTCAACCTGTCCTGTATAAATGTGTCTCTGGTACTAAGAGTTGAACACTGTTCTCTGACAGAGCTGATACTCCGCAATATCACCATATCGGACGATGTTGTTGGGATAAATAAATCTGTTTGGCAGTCTTATATCCCATGTCTCCGACACCTGGACCTCAGTGGTAATAACGAAAGGACGTTCCCGTATTTTCCCTTCTTCAGGTGGATTAGGAACGTAAAAGATGTTTTCCTAGGACTAGGGCACATAACAGAACTAGAACTCAACGTCACAGACATTGGTAAAATAGAAACCCGGGATTTAGAGGTCGTTTTTCGACCTCTCAAAAATCTGAAGCGGTTGAATCTGGCACACAGCGCTATCAACGACTTTCCAAGGGATTTGTTTCTGAACCAAGTGAATTTAGAGATTCTAGACCTTTCTTACAATCGGATTACAATCATAGGTGACGTTGTTTTAAGTACTCTGAAGAAGCTTCGCTACCTAGATCTTCGTCGAAACGAAATCACGGAAATATCTGGGGACGCACTGCGGAAGCTCACTTATCTTCAAATCGCACTGATAGCAAAAAACAATTATGCGTGTACTTGTGCCTTGCGAGGGTTCACGAAATGGTTGCTTGAGCACCAAGTGTCCTGGCCGACGGATGACGTGTGCGCCGACTATAGCGCAGTTTGCCGAAGTCCCCCGCAATTTGTCGGGAAACGTTTGGACAGGTTTCAGCCAAGTTGGATTGACTGCGACAACAACAGAGCGATTGTAACGCTGTCCACTCTGTTCACCATCATAGTCTGCCTGTCCATCTACGGCTACCGAAAGCGACTGTCGATACGTTATTGGTACGTCATCAGGAAGATAAAACGAAAGCGAGAACGCCTTGTCAACGGTTATCAGCCTTTGCATGTATGGATGGATTAGAACGCCATTGTTTGTGGATTAAAAGTGAATATGACCGTGAAAACGGTGTTTAATCGACGGGACATCGGATCATTCCAATTCATGTACAGGAAAAGGCAGATGTTTCATTCCTTGTCTGTATTATATATATAGGGGGTAGGACCCCCGTAATTAACGGTACAAGTTCCTGTGGTTGGAGATTCTCTCGTTGACGTCGCATAATGTATTCCACCAGTTTGTGTACTAACTGATCACCTAATAACGGCGTGGGTTGGAGAGTGTCTCCCTTGCGGTTGGAGAGTGTCTCGTGACGTCAGACACCAGAAATCTCGCTGCGGCCAGAAGCCAATACCGAACCCTCATAGCCCTAGTGGTGGGTTCGGGAACCAAACTACGCCACAACCATGGCAACAGCCAATAGGCGAGCAGTTGCTATCACGTGTGTAACCAAATAAGGTCACTTAGTGCTACGTTTTGTAAACACTGACGAGTCGAGTCATACTCAAGTTAGTATTAGGCCTCCTGCCTCCTGCTAGCTATAGGCTGGCTTGGATAAATCTTGCTACGTACAGGGCAGTGCCGCCCACAGCCTAAACAATAATGTCCGGATGAATCTGACTCATGGAGATTAGCTAAATTCACTGAAAAAAGACCTCACCAAGGATGTCTTGCGTGTGCTTTTCAGGCACAGGAAAAAAACAGCTCACCTAGCTTTTGGAGGTGAGCTATGAACCACTCACGTGGATTTTTCAAAAGGCAGTCACTGGATGTATACAACCGGAATGGCAAAGACAAAATTATGTAAGCCGCACTGACAAATATCAACATCCTGGTGAGATATTGAGAGTCCTTGTCGCGTTTGTAAGTGTCTGTTCTCTCCATCAGACGGCGCCTCTTGGCCGCGTGACGTATTGTGACAATAATGATGACGTTGCAAATTACGATGATGACGAAAGGTAGGATCGTCCCAGCTATTGTTTTGAACCAACGGGCGAATGCCGTAAGGGTTGGGTGTTCTGGTGCTGACAGTAAAAACTTATAGTACCCTGAAACAAGAGAGATTGGAGGTGTGATGGAACTAAAACCTCGGGTTGGACATAATCATTTTTGTTGCCTAAAGTTTTAATGAATCCCTGCCGGCCATTTTTGGCGGCCATCCTGTATTTTGGCGGTGTCTTCCGCCGCCCGGTATTCCGTCAGAAAAATTTCCGGAAGTGCCGACCAAGTTCTTTGCAAGAAGCAATTCTCTGCTGATCTTCTATTCTATTAGCCGATAGATAGGTCGGCAAATCACACAGGTGTGATGGAATTCACTGCCTCCGACTTCCTGCTGTTATCCTTAGCCTAAGAATCCATTCACGCGATTTTCGTGCCGCGCGATGTCGCATCCTTTGTCCACGACCAACGCGGCGGAAACAAACAATGCTTTCGAGCGTCTGCCGCTCGAAAATCGCGTGAATGGCAGCCAGCCTTATCGTTTGGTCACGGGATGGGCCTTGGTCTCTCTGGAGTCAAATTCAATGATGCGCGCTTAATCCGTAAATGTATTGTTGGGGGACATCCTATATCGGGGACATTAGATTCTATTACACCGGCACCAAAAATCCCACGGGTCTTTTTTCTCACCCATTGACCCCTGACTCAGTGTTGGTACAATTTGGCTTTGCTTCGTCAAAAAAGAGGCAATGTTGGACGAAAACACAATGATCCAAAAACCTACCGAGTTCATGATCCCGGGAGTACTTTACCGCGAAAAATAAATGTGTGTTTATCCCGATAATCAACATAGACATGACAATGACGATGATCTTTGCCCTGCGAGCGGTGCAGAAAATGATCGCTTTCATGGGGAACGTGACAGCCAAGAGTCTGTCGATGGACATGCCTGACAGGTACATGCCGGAAAGGGTCCCGCTACTGAAGACAACGTAGAAGGTAAGTCTGAAAGTGACAGACGAAAATTCTTTAAATAATCACCAAGATATTCTTGATATCACTTGTAGGCTACGTATATTTCCAAATTTTGTTGAGATTTGCTGTATGGTGTATGCAGGGTTGGGCTACACCATCAAACCCCTTGGCCGAGGTTGAAGGAAATTCCTTCCTGGCCACGCTGTCGTCCGATTGGTCAACCATTTAAACTAACCTTCGTTTTTACTCGAAATGAACCAATCAGAGTCGCGCAGTTGGCCATGATTGACCAATCAGTTCAGGCGCGCCGTTCCCAGATTTGGACATTATCTAAACTGAAGGTTCGGATTTCTGATGCTCGTAGACAGATTTATTTACCTTGCTATGACCGTTGCATCCTGCTCCAATAATATTCCTTCGTCGAAAAGTTTCGGGTAGATCACGAACCAGACATGTGTCAAAATGAACACGGTGTCGGCGACGCCCATGGCGATGATGTAGACAGAAGGGGAGTGCTGTCTGTTCTGTTTCCTGCTGGCGACGGCGATGGCCATCAGATTACCCGGCAGACCGATGACGGCTGGAGCTAGGAACCAGTACAACACATTTTCGAGGTCTTTGTCCATGGAGACAGCGAGATACTTTGTTGTACGGTTGTAATTTCTTGTGGCGATCTCCATACTGGCTTCTGAATTGTTCGGCCTCCTTTATCAATCCAATAGTTTGACGACCTTTTCCTCTGTGGAGTTTTGGCGTCAGTACCCTAAAATTCCTCGTGAAATTTGGCTCGGTGGCAAACGCTGGCTCTTTGTTTCCTATTCATGTATTGTGGTACGATGGATTGAATTAATAAAGTCAACGACGCATTCGTCAGTTTACTGAGCGCGAACGCGACGCGGAAAAGGCATTGTTCATCAGCAGCGCGGCGAGGACATAAACTCAAGTATAATCTGGCCTTCCTCCCTGCGAATCTTCTGAAAATGGTTTCTTCCCGTTCGTAGTCGAGCTATGTATAAATCAGCATGAATCCTTCGTCTTTTATCTATAAACGGTTATTTTGAGCTCTGGATATACTAGTACATGTATGTATAGTATAAATAAAACAACTTCTACATGAACGGAACCAGAACACCCGCTCTTATTTATGGTTTCCTCTCCTAATCGTGCTTCGCTTTCAAAAAAAAAATCGGCGTATTAGGCCTACCACATTTATGTTGTGGTTGGCTTCTTAGAATGGGTCGATTTTGCTAACATTATCCTTTAGTTTCTCTTTGGGGTATTCGCAGTGGGGAGACATACTTCATACTGACGTTGATAGCAGCACCAAGTTAAAGAGACGGACATTGTACATGTACGTCGTTCGACGAGGACCAGATTCTCCGTCAGGTCGTGTGAAAGGTGAAAGGTGGTCTCGGCACGGTTCGGTTTGGAACCGTTCCTGGCACGCTTGTCCCGTTTACAGTTAGTGCTAGTTTTTTGGGCGATCCGTGCTCGGACCGGTCCGAGATCGGTTAATATTTTTCCTCAGTGTAAACGGGGCTTTCGTTGAATGCCAACTGTCTTGTTGTCGAGGTCTTGCGGAGTAATAATTGGGTTGCATTCAGTTTATCGAAAAGCCCATGGAAATACCATCATTCATTTCCTTAGTTCATTTTTACGTGACGGAAGCACGCCAATCAGTTCTTCCTCTTCAGACACGACATCTCGGGCGGACGCATGACGTGTCAGGTACTCTCTCATATGCGTTTAACTTCTCGATCGGACAGTACTGCTCTGTCAACTGTGGCCTTTTTGTACAGTTCACACCCCGCCGCTATCTCTATCTCTTTATCATCATCGTTACGTTTGGTAAGTTGACCTATTCACTGTATTTTGGTAGAGCGGGCATTTCAGATCGCTTTGTCTGATAAACTATTTGGCGCGTCGTGTTGTAGAGGAGTGTGTGGCGAAAGATTCGTTCAAACTTGCCGCGCCTGAACCCTTTCCTAGTGTAGGCGGCTTCGCTCGGAAACGCTCCAATGGAACACCAAAACCGCGCCGCTGGCCGNTTGTTTCCGCTTCGTTCGTTACGGCGCGGAAAAAAACAATGCTTTCGAGCGTTTCCGCGCATGGAAACGCTCCAATGGAACACCAAAACCGCGCCGCTGGCCGCGACGGCGAAAAACGACGCCCGTTCACCGCCGGGAAAATAAGTTCAATGGATTTTCAATAAAAGGGTCACATACGCGCGGCAGAAAATGACGCGTGCTCACCGCCGCGCGTCTTTGTTGTTACCCTTTTATTGAAAATCCAGTGTGTTTACTGAGCAGTCAGGAACTTTTGCCGCATCGGGAGATCACCTCCCGATTGGGATTTTGCATCTCCCGACTGGGAGGTTGTGTCCGAAACGGGATATTATGTTGTAATTTTTTGTTGCTTGAACAGGAGGAATGTCTCGATCAGGCAGTTCAAAATCTAAGAACAGATTTGCGCATCACATCGCGCATTTGCGCATGGTCGTAACCAGTGGAAAACGTGAAACAAAGATCAAGGTTTGTGTGAAAAAAATTTCTGATTGAAGTAAATTTTCTGGCCGAGTTGACGTTGATTTTCCCCAATATTTGATGAACGTTGGGAAGGGAAGAGAACATTGAAATCCCAATTGGGAGGTGTACGAAAACTCAATTCGGTTATTACCTCCCGACTGGGAGTTTTTTCGATTGGGAGGTCACCTCCCGATGCGGCAAAAGTTCCTGACTG
>NMRB01000275.1:158772-178398 GCA_002633025.1 Notospermus geniculatus
CTCAACCTGTCCTGTATAAATGTGTCTCTGGTACTAAGAGTTAAACACTGTTCTCTGACAGAGCTGATACTCCGCAATATCACCATATCGGACGATGTTGTTGGGATAAATAAATCTGTTTGGCAGTCTTATATTCCATGTCTCCGACACCTGGACCTCAGTGGTAATAACGAAAGGACGTTCCCGTATTTTCCCTTCTTCAGGTGGATTAAGAACGTAAAAGATGTTTTCCTAGGACTAGGGCACATAACAGAACTAGAACTCAACATGACAGACATTGGTAAAATAGAAACTGAGGATTTAGAGTTCGTTTTTCGACCGCTCAAAAATCTGAAGCGGTTGAATCTGGCAAACAGCGCTCTCAAAGATTTTCCAAGGGATTTGTTTCTGAACCAAGTGAATTTAGAGATTCTAGACCTTTCTTACAATCGGATTACAATCATAGGTGACGTTGTTTTAAGTACTCTGAAGAAGCTTCGCTACCTAGATCTTCGCCGAAACGAAATCACGGAAATATCTGGGGACGCACTGCGGAAGCTCACTTATCTTCAAATCGCACTGATAGCAAAAAACAATTATGCGTGCACTTGTGCCTTACGAGGGTTCACGAAATGGTTGCTTGAGCACAAAGTGTCCTGGCCGACGGATGACGTGTGCACCGACTATAGCGCAGTTTGCCGAAGTCCCCCGCAATTTGTCGGGAAACGTTTGGACAAGTTTCAGCCAAGTTGGATTGACTGTGACAACAACAGAACGATTGTAACGCTGTCCACTCTGTTCACCATCATAGTCTGCCTCTTCACGATATTGTCCATCTACGCCTACCGAAAGCGACTGTCGATACGTTATTGGTACGTCATCAGGAAGATAAAACGAAAGCGCGAACGCCTTGTCAACGGTTATCAGCCTTTGCCGGCTCTACACGATCTTCACGATGCCTACGTTGCCTATGCTGACGATCCCAACGATCACGCATGGGTCGAGGGAACATTGCTGCCTAACTTGGAGCAATCTGATGACGTCACATTCAAAATCTGCACCAATGAACGGGACTTTCAGGTTTCTGATACTTTTGAAATCATTGACATTGTCGAAAAGGGCATAAAGTGTAGTGACCGAATCATCTTTCTCATAACCAACGCGTATCTGCAGGCGACGAAATCGGATTACGTCATGGCACAGGCAGAAAGGCTCTACCTTGAAACGGGAAGACCACACATCATTCTTATCATGAAAGAAAAAATTCAAATCAATTTTGACCGCGTGCCGCTCAGCTTCAAGCGACTGATCAGCCACGCGACTCGACTTCATTGGCCTGAAAATCAAGGTCAAAGGAATGATTTCTGGAAGAATCTCCGACTGTTGTTGCTTGGAGAAGTCTACCCGTCACGTACTACTGCCATTTATGCGGGGAGACCAGCGATGGTGCACGTAAACTAAATGATGCCAACGGAAAATTTATCAGTAACCAAGAACAACCCATAACCGTTGTAGAGCTGGCTACTGAGATGTCGTCTTCTTATTAACAAGGACTTTCTGCTCATATCCCCGCTCATATCATACATTGCCGATCTTATGGATCACAAACAAGAACTGCAGTATATTTTCCTGAATATTCATTCTGGAAGAATCTCCGACTGTTGTTGCTTGGAGAAGTCTACCCGTCACGTACTACTGCCATTTATGCGGGGAGACCAGCGATGGTGCACGTAAATTGAAGGATGCCAACGGAAAATTTATCAGTAACCAAGAACAACTCATAATCTTCTTATTAGCAAGGACTTTCTGCTCATATCCCCGCTCATATCATACATTGCCGATCTTATGGATCACAAACAAGAACTGCAGTATATTTTCCTGAATATTCAAGGTTTTCAGATTGAAGCACAGGGGCTTGGGATTTCGTACGAGTCTCGGTTCGTCACGCCGAGTGCCGAAGGCACGAGCCTTCGGCACTCGGCGTGACGAACCGAGACTCGTATGATGCGAAATCCCAAGCCCCTGTGTTTGAAGGCCTGTTTCCACTAGACCGGTTTCCGCTGCGGTTTGCGGCGCCGGTTTTTTTTCACTGGTTTTGGATAATCCTTCGATAGTTTAATAACACCTGGCCTGTTAATTATCCCAATGCCTGTGAAAACCACCCCGGCGCCGCAAACCGCTGCGGAAACCGTTGTCGTGGAAACAGACCTTGAACATCAGCCAAGTAAGTTCTGATTTCCGGGTAAGCCCAACATTCTTTGAGGAAGGTAATTGCTTTATTTATATACTAGAACAACGTTGATGATACTCCGAGGGCCAGCTACTGACTGTTTCATTCCATTTTAATTTGCAATTATTTCTTGGGACACAATGAAGATGAGCCGCGCTCGCGGCCATCTTTTTTGCTGCGGCATTGCCAACTGAAATTGCACCTTCAATGATGTAATCGTCCTATAGAGGGAGTGGCCATCGCTGAAAATTCGGAATTTCCAGGGCACCGATCTGGCATGGTTTCTTGTTGAATCTTTGATGTACCGGTATACCGTTAATACATGTACATGTACATTGTACGCTGTTGCACACGAAGCTCAACAGGCAAGAAAATAGAAACCCATTCAAAATTCTACTAACGAGGTCCCAGAAGAGTTAACAATGACAATTCTTTCATGTTCATCTTCATCGAAGTTCATGCATCAACCGCAGACTGGAGCAAAAAGCAGTCGAGACCGTTTTCTCAGCAAATAGCTCGCGTGTGCGCGTATTTTTCGGTGAGTTTTCTGCCTCAATGTTGAGTAACAGAAACTTCATATTGACTTGTTGAAGCTGATAAGGCCTATATAGGCGGCCTGCGTTGGGCCAAGCACGCTGGACCAAAATTTCAGATATTCCGTGGCCAATATCTGGTGGTCACGCGTTACTTTGACCTGTAGTAAAATAGCCATTTGAGTATGAGTAAAGTCTCTGTTCTATATTTAGATCCACCTCCGATACAGTAAAGATAAAAATTCAAACTATAATTCATTGTCCAAATAATGCATGTAGACCAGGCTCCAATAACGAATATCTTTCTAGAATTAACTTCGCTCAGGTCATAAAAGTGGCCAAAGGCCCGCGATGTGTACAACCTGAAAGGAAGGGACAAAACGATATAGGCCAAGCTGACAAATATCAACATTCGGGTGAGATATTGGGACCCCTTGTCCCGTTTTTCATTGCCCACTTGCTCCATCTTTTGACGACCCCTCATCGCGTGACGTATTATGACAATAATGATGACGTTGCAGATTGCGATGATGGTGAGCGGTAAGATGGTGGCCGTCATCGTCTGGAACCATAAGGCAAACTCGGCCAGGGCTGGGTACTCAGCGGATACCGTAAGAGATAGATAATAACCTGAAGCAAAAAGCAAGAAACCTTATAAACTCATCGAAAGGCCCCCTCCCCCCATCTTTGCTCCTTCGGCTTGCCATCATCGCATCCCCAGAAATTTGTGACATTGAAGCACACCTAGTGGCAGTCCTGATAACTACACACTACATGGAATATATACCATTGGGAATCGTTTTTCATAAATACGTAGAGAACAGGTACCCTAGACGTCTCTACGTCCTGAATACGTCGAGTGGTGGCCTAGCTCAGTTTTGACACTTGGTGCTCCGTACAGCAAAACACGTCATGTACTTGATGGGGTTAACTGCTGGCTGCGAACACTGTCTGAACGGTACTCCTCAATAGGCGAACGCGTAGAGCAGTGCAGTGAAACAGTGCCTGTCACCGCTGAGGTTCCAGGTTCGAGCCGGACCCATTCTTCGTGTATAGAGGCCTTGCAATGACGTCATCCTGGCGGCCATGCTGAGGGGCAAGTGGGCAGAGGTGTGAGCTGACCGCGACGTGGCCTGCGTGAAGTGCGCGACGCCAGTGTTTGACGTAACGTCATTGGGATATTTCGCTGCGCCTCTGCAGTATGTGCCCCCCAGCATGGCGGCTTGTGACGTCATTTGCAACTCTCTTTGACAGCGTAGTTTTGTCCGAACACTCCTGTTTCCTCCTGTTGTACATTTATTCGCCTACTGGGCCAATGAGGCTGTTGGCGTAGGCCTAGTTCGGCTCCCAAGTCTAACGACAGAAACCGTACCTAGCTGAGAAAATCCCCGAAGGCGTGAATACAGAAAAACAAATGGATGTTGATCACAATTAGTAGCACGGACACGACAATGACAGCGACCTTGGCCCGGTACGCGGTGCAGAGGGTTGCCGCTTTCATCGGGAACCTGACGGCGAGAAGACGGTCGACGGACATGGCCGAGAGGAAGGTACTGGATAATGTCCCGCTGGTGAAGGAGACGTAGACGTTCATCCTGAAAATAGAGAGGTTTAGGCCGATAATTTGGACTAGTAAAATCAGACGGGAAGGACTGGATCGACCTGTTGTACCTCGCCTAAGCTCAGGTCCCGACGGCTCCTGGTTTCAAAATCAGAACAACAAAATCAGAGAACGAGGACGAGAACGAGACGATCGCGTTATGGATCTAAACCTCCCTAATATCACGAACATTCCGTCTCGTTCAGGTATATCGTTCTGTAGACGAGAGAGACCCCGACACATTTCACGACGCGACGGAATACTAAATCGGGTGGTAATGATCGAGGCGCGCGCGTCGCATCGAGTCGCATAGCGCAGAAGGGAGTTTGTTGTTATTCCCACCTTGTCACAAATGTCGCATGTTTATTGAGTATTCCTTCACTGAAAAGTTTCTGATAAATGACAAACCAAATACTATTCAACAAAAACACGGAGTCGGCGACGCCCATGGCGACGATGTAGACCGAAGGGGAAAGATGTCTGTTTTGTTTCCTGCTGGCGACGGCGATGGCCAGCAGATTACCCGGCAGACCGATGACGACTGGAGCTAGGAACCCGTAAAGAATTCTCTCCAAGTCTTTGTCCATGGATGTGACGAGATGGGCCCGTCGTAGCTCGGCGACTTCGGTGGACACCGCCATGGTTTCTCCTCCACTGGTGCCTGTCCTCTCCAGCTGTTTACCTCGACGGGTTTATAAATTTCTCTCAAGGACACACATGATGAGAATCTTGGCTTATTTTTGCCAAGAGATGATATAAGTAGCACAAAGCATTTCTGAGCGAAAACAAGCTTTCATGAATGTTGTATAGTGTAACAGGTTTGGAGTAGCACACATAGGCCTACAAATTCGTAATCTGAGCCGTGCCATCGCAGACGACATAGTCTCGCAGGGATGGGGTAGCACAAAATAAACTTCTAGCTCTAAAGGCCCGTTTATACAGAGCGCGACCGCGACTGCGACCGCGACCGCGGCACCGACCGCGGCACCGACCGCGGCAGCCGCATCGGATTGATCAAATGTAAAATGAATGGGAACGTTTATACACAACGCGGCCGCGACCAAAATTTTGGTTGCGCGGCATGCCGCAGAGATTGCCTCCAGAGCGAAATTTTTGAAAATGCCGCGCGGCACTTTTTTTGTAATGTGGCAGCACGAAAGCCGACTCCAGGGTTTTTAGTGAGCGAGTGGTCCGAGGTTGTCTGAGCGAACAAAACCCCTGGGGACGAGGTTGCGTAAACAAATGTCAAAAATGTGCATGAAAGTGAAGTGTGGCACAAGCTGGTCCAATATCTTGATAAACACCATATAAATGATGCTCATAATTCTTACATCAGTGAAATAGAATGTTAGGGAGTCGGAAGAAGCTTAACCGCAATATTTTCTTGGCGTATTTTCTGAGTAGCGCGTATGGTGATGATATGGAAATACAATGTATAGGCCTAACTTAGTCATGAAATTCACGACTTCGAATATTTGGGATATTCTACGTCGTGATTCAGCACTCCATGTTGTGTGGAGGAAATTCTCCCGTCTGAGAAGGGCGAAATGTTTTCACTGCTGGTGAAGCTCTGGAAGCAGGACAGCATTTAAAAAGTATCCTATCATGAAGTTTCAATATTCTAGATGACACTCCTACCGTTGCCCAAAAAATCTGACCACTTCCAAAGCGTTTAAAATCCTAAGTTTGAAGGACAGTGAAAACACGCCGCCATATCCCTGTACATCGTACTGTACATTGGTTTGTTGACTTCCGGAGCGAAAGGTCACTTGGGAGTTGAAGGTTCGAAAGGTCGGAATTATCGGATGTTTCTTCGCCCTTGGAGGAATAAACTTTCACCATTGCGCATGCGCAGAAGGCGCGTTTGAGCAATCGGAAACACTCGGCGATTTCCGATGACAGAAGAGGCAAACGCCGAAAGTGACGTCATCAAAACATTATGGCAGCCAAGTTCGGCGCGATGCAACATCGCATCGAAAAAAAGCAATTAAACCTATGTGTTCTGGTCAGATTACAATCAAAATGGTCCAGTCACCTACTGTTTTATATGAACATTACAAATATTTGGTATTAAAAGCAATTTTCGCTGTAGGTTTTCGAGATATTCGCAATAAAAGTGCCGCGTGTTTGCCCTATTGATATGCAAATTTTCGTTTACACTAGTCCCCATAGGAGTTGTATAGGTTGAATCCGGTCGTAGAATCATAACTATGATGTTATGTTCGGAGACTGGAGTTTTCGGTCTAGGCCTAACTCAACTTGCTGTGTATCAGTGTATCTGATCATATCGCATATAGGCCTACCGGTCGGGTAGGCAAATGTCATGATGTAGGCCTACTATTAATTGTAGGCGGGTTGGGTACCAGTACTGAAAATGTAGAGAACTGGCATTTGGATGGTAGTTGGAGCTCACTCCCATGTCTTCATCATTACTGCTCAGCTGAGAGTAGCCTACCAGTAGTAGGCCTAGGGCAGGCGGGCCTAGGCCTAGGCCTAGACTAGAGCAAAACTATTTTTTGATGAGTGTCCCTAAATCATATGCGGTAGGCCCTATCCCTATTATCATGATTATTCAGATAACTTCAGCGTATCATTTTGCAGCACAGGGTTTGGCTCCAGGCAGTGATAGGGAGTAGACTCTACCGGTACATAAAGAACAGGATGTCAGCATGGTTTCCTTGGGAGTAAAAGAGCTATGGACAGATTTAGAAGGAAGAGAATTCTACCCCGTACGGAAGTTGAAGGTAAAACACAGTTCAGGGTTCTCCACAGGGTTTGAATAATGAAACAGACCGGGCGCTGGCGACGTCACACAGTTTATACTGATATCGGAAGCCACTGCTGCACACGCGTCCTCAGCTCAGGGGGTCTGGGGGCCTGGCCCAGAAAAGTAGATTGAAAATGTCTGTCAATGATGGCTCTGAGAGGCACCTTTCTATTAAAGGAGCACGGTATTGGGTCTCAAATGCATTATTTGACTGCCGACGTAGAGGAAGCCACCTAGCGGCAGTAAGAAAAACTACAAAAATGCATTACAAAATGTACGTAGTAAATCGGGTCAATTCGCCGACAACGTAGTTAGTCCCTGGGTTGGAGAGTGGCACAGTGGCGCCGGCTGACGAGAAAGTGGCAATAGAGGCTATGCACGTGACGTCATCAGCGAGGTGACGCCACGTTGGATGGAACGTTGTGACATGCTGACGCAGTGCATCTGACCACGTGCTCCGTCCATTTTCCATACAACACATGGCGTCGTACCCATTGATGACATCATTGCATAGCCTCTATACTTTGGCCCTTTAAGTTTTGAAAGTGAAGAATGTCAAAGAAAACAAACTGATGGTCCTCATTCTCTTTTTTCAGGACTTTATTCATACCCTTTCCATACATGAATCTGAAGATGGCATCAGCTTTGACTTCAGTGGTATTGAGCAGGTCACCGACCTGGTCTTGCACACCCTGTCATCATCTCTTGATGACAAAACAGCTGCCAATGTGAAGGAGATTGACCTCACAGGCTGCCATCATGTCACAGATTATGGAGTTGGTCTCCTCACCTCAGCGTTTCCTAATTTAGAGAAGGTTGGTATCAAGGAATCTTTGTTTGCTTTCCCTTCCATTAACACTTGGTAAATACCCAGCTACTACTGGAATCAGGATTTCTAACTATTCCTCATCTTTTCTAGGTAATCTTGGATGGATGTAAGGCTGTAACAGAAAAGTCCGTCTTCCGTTTAAAGACCAGATGTCCTCATCTCTCCCACTTATCTATGGTAGCCGCCGATGTTGGTCATCTCCCGCTCCAGTTAGGTGACACTGACGTCAAATTGGATGGTTGCCCTCTGTATAATGGGGTGGATGGGATCCGGCCTGAAACCTGTAAGTCAAAATTAAGACATGCATTCATCTTTCATGTGGTCTAAGTACAGCTGTGTTTTGTAACTTAACAAAATATTCGACATTTCAGCTTCCCTTGTCCCACTGAACGAACAGAAGATTGTAATCCTCGCCCAGCCGACATTGACCTTCTCTGTGTTTGACATCCTGAAAGGAGAGACGGAGAATGAAACCAAGGAGACAGGAAGACGCTTTCTCTACAGCCCAAAAGTTACCGTCGGGAGCATCACTGCTAATGTCTTCCAGTTTTTTACCGAGTCTACAGTAAGTATCTGTCGTCATGCTTTATAGACGATATCTGATTGGCTGTGATGTAATGTAGGAGGAAACTGGAACGTCCGTGGAGAACATGGTCTGTCAAAAAGACACGGATGTAATAGGCCTACATGTACATATCATCTCTTTTGTATGACATCGACAGTCTATTAATTCGGAAGTGAAACATCCCAACATGTCAGAGGCACTGTAAGCCTACTTCTGAGATAATGTTCTTTCATCTTCGGTATCCTTCCAGCATGACTACTTGCCCCTCCTGAGTTCAGGTGCTATCTATATCATTGCCGTGGAGTTTACAACTGCTGAGGAATGTGCTAGAAGTATTCAGGAAACTTATCTCAGTATTAAAACACAAGTAAGTTTGGTGAATATAAAGACTCAGAATGCCAGAAGAGCCCTGCCAGAACTGCTGTCTATCATAAACTACATGTGCCTCAGTTGAGGTTGAGTTCTTACTTCTGACAAACTAGAAGGAGCAAAAAGTAGGGGAGGAGCACTTTCGACTGCATTCGAAGTCCCTCCTTCTATCAAGCTGGTGTTCATCCAAGTTTCATTGATATGTATTGGTTAAAGTTACAGGCGGTTCCCAAAATTTGATTCATGAAATGTGCCTCTATTCAGACTTCCAGTGCCTGTGTGGTGGTTGTTATATCCCACCAAGATGATGAAGATACCAAAACTGTAAAGAAAATGGTGCAGAACTACCTTCAGTCTTCGGATGATGCTCTTGAGGCCTGTCTTCTGCAGTCAAGTAGTGGGTAAGGTTCTCAGCTAAGGCATGAATACTGGAACAAATGTGGACTGAAATTTTTGGCCGATGTGGTGAACCTGTTCTTCCTGGTCTGCCTAGCGTTGGAAATGCATGCAGATTGATTACCTTGAGAATGGCGTACCACTATGTCCTTCCCAGAGCTTGCAATAATCAGTCTGCAAAGGCTGAAAATGTTCTGTCGAAAACATGTAGTTGCTGTCATTTCGCCGGTCACATGTCAACCACTTTCTTCAGTAACAAGGACCTCACCTCTTTCTTCAGTAACAAGGCTTTCTGTAGCCAAAAACTCCGAGCAAAAAACCTGGCAAATCTGTCCACACAACGTGAGGGCCTGATGCGATTGAGATTCTTGAGTTTCAATATGAAGACAAGAAAAGTTTGTCAGCTTGGGTCAGACACTGAGGTCACTTCTGAGGTTAATGGGGCAGGAGCAAGTAAAGAGGAGAACAACAACAAAGAAAATGTGCTTCTGGTGAGAAATTTCATTTGAGTATCCTTTGAGATCAAGTGTTAAGATTGGAGTTGTATCAGTTATGATGGTGATACTTTTGGCTCCGTCCCTCAATCCCGGAAGACCATAATTGGCTGACAAATCCATTTGAAACCAAGCTGGCAGCAGCTCAAGTGGAGTGTAGCGGTGAAAACAGATACCTGGGTGGTGGGTTAGTGCTACTTGCCTGTTTACGTCGATAAATTCTGAAAGATTCCTGTATGGTGCCAGTTCACAAAAGCAGAAACATGGCTGCCGGGTGTTTCTCTTCAAAATTATGCTGTACTTTTGTGATTCTCTTCCAGAATGAATTGCTCAGCTGCTGTCAGTATCTCCAGGAACAGCTTCCCTGGGAATGTCGGCATGTCACCGAGGATGTGATGCAGTTCTGTGAAAACTTACCCAAGGACAGAATTCTGACATTTGATGACCTGGTATTGAAGACAAAAGGCCAAATGTTTCCTACAGACAACGTCAGACCTTACAGGAAACTTTTATCGTGGCTCCATCAAATGGTAAGGCTCAAGCTGTGGTAAAGGATATTGAAGAAAGCTGATCTTTGCTGATCTTTTGGCATATATCAAGACCCAGTCGGGGTGAATATTTTACCTGTACATTACTCAGTACAAATCGCGGTAGAAGGCGAGGCATCAAAAACGATCATTTTCAGAAATCATCTCAGTCCTGTCATTTGTTTCCAGGGCCGCCTTGTCTACTGTCCGAACACATACCACGAAACAGTGATCCTTGATGTCCAGTGGTTCATGGATGTGTTGACGATACCACACGACACAGCAGAAAGTTGGAAGGGGAATCTCACATCATTACCGGAGACTGTGCCACTTTTCACGGAGTCGCAGTTCAGGGCACTGTACGCGTCTCATTGCAGTGAACAGGAGGTTGGTAATGTATTCATGTTTTCGAGAATAGATCTCCCTGAGGACCCCTGCCAGTTTGGGACACCACTGATGCACATGACAATCCTGTGATAAAAGATCTATTTCCCATCTTCTATTGTTATTTCAGCTGATCATCTTGATAAACCTCATAAAGGTTTTACGTCTGGTCTGCCGTATCCCCCACTGGCCTATCAATGGTGAGGGGAAACTGACCCTCTTGACATTTACAAGTGATCTGCCATGGTTGCCGTCTGTACACCATGCTGGATCTGATGTGGAATTCTGGGTAAGTCCTACACTCCGAACCTTTGTCTGTGTTAGTTGGAGCAATCTGTACTCTGCATCAGCTGCACTACACAGTGTTCAACAAAATCACCATATAACTTTCAGGGGGAATTCTGGCCGGAGAAAAAGCTTCCAACCGACGTCGAGATCAACTACAGATACGAGGTTTACTCTGGTATCCCTGCTGCTGCCATCTGTTGGATAACTTCCAAACTCTATCAGCGACATGATGTACTCTTTCTGTGGAGACATGGTATCATATTAAGGGAGGGCGCTGTGGAAGTACTCCTCATGAAAAAGGGTAAGTTTCCCTCAGTCAGGCCTGAAATGAAGCCTCGGTAGAAATGTTTGTGCGTGGCTTCTCCGAAGAGTCACTTATGGATGTTGTACATGGTTCAGTTCGTTGGGCTGAATGCCAAATTTCCCCATGAACTGTAGTTCTGGTTTCAACCAAGGGGGTGCCTGTATACTACAAGGACAGGGCTTCTTAATGTGGGAGATTGAGGAAAGTAGGAAGAGCGTCAGAGAGACACTGAAACCCATGGGAATATGTTGTATAGCAGTGTCATTCCATATTTTCAGATAGGAGTGTCCCGTGTATTGAGATCCAGGCCAGATGTACCCGATTTGAGAGTGGACAGGGCAAGATGGACACAATCCTTGCTGATTACATGTGGAATGTTTTGAATGACGTCTGTCTGCTGGTGGAGTCAATTCTTCACAGTTTTACTCGCTGCTCTTTCGCTGTATGTATATTTCGAATTCATCCAAATTGTGTTGTTTCACCTTGTCTGCCCAGCAGCTTGACTTAGCTCTAGAATCTATTCACGCGAATTTCGAGTGGTGCGACGCCGCATCCTTTGTCCACAACCAACGCGGCAGAAACAAACAATCGCGTGAATGGACAGCCAGCCTTATCCTTTACGTTTCTTTCTTGTAGGCCGTCATTTCGTGCCCTGGGAACTGCCGGAGTAATAAAGGTGGCCACCACACTGTTGACCCAGATGATCTCACTTCTGACATCAACCAGACTATCTCTTGTCAAAAATGCAGTGAATCTGTTGATAAGAACATGTATAAATTCATATCTGGTGAGTTCTTATAACACTTTTTTCCCATCCATTTATTGCATTTAACCCATTCAGTGCCAGGAATAAGCAGTCCCAAGTTGTCCTTCATAGAGAGGTACCACTTCAATTCTTTTGTTCTCTACAGGCAGACGGCATGGTTTGCCTTTCCATGATTGGAGGAGTGAGAAATTTGGATATCGGTGCAGCACATGTCGAAGTTATGAGGGCAGGATAATGAAACAATGGGTAAGTTGGGATAAATTCTCCAATGCCTGGATGGTTCTTTTAGACATGGAACTCGAGTATGATTGAAAGCACAGAGCTGTTGCTTTAGAGTACTGTTTCTGTATCACAGACTGAGTTGATCTGTTCATTAGACCTACAATCCTCCCAGTCTATAGCCAGGTTTTCTTTGACTATCTGACAGGAATCTTTTCATGTCAATTCCATCTTCCAGAGCATGGAATGCCAGCTAAATCCAAACTTCACCAACCAGTGTTTCAAGCTGTACAATGAGGGCGAGATAACTGGGTCTAGAATCCCAGGAAACACAGTGATATCTGACAGTGATGGACTCAGTTACATGATCTCGGAGTACCCGCTGTCCGAAGCTGATTTCAAGGAGGTGAAGTTAGACATCATTGATCCAACTGGACTAGTATTCTATTTGATAAAGGATCCAATCAAGTAGGTCCAACTGCTACTGTCTTTTCATTACAAAAGTAGATGTTCTCTTTGGAAACACCTCTGCTGAGAGGACGCCTGTGTTGATAGGACACCTTTTTCAAAAATTTGAAAATTTCCCTCTCTTTTCAAGATCTCTACACTTCATTTACCGGTAGTAAAAACTCTACCCACTTTTATACAGATATTCGCAAAAAGATCTGGAAGACAGGCGAAAGCTGACATATTTTGGTCTCGACTTGGAAACAGGAGACCAGGTTGATATCGTGGAAACGTCTGCTGAGGTTGTGCCGTTCAGGAAGGGAGATCAGATGACGGTCAGCGTCACTCGACAGAAGGAGGACACGGACGATAGTGACACTGTAAATTTTAGACTTCATAGTATGATAGTACAGTAACTTCCCATAACGAACACCTCTGCCAGGAGGATATCACGCCATATGGCAACAAATTTTAGTCTGAGATGGTTATTTCTGCCCAGTTAAGATCAATGTCGGTGTGGATATCATGTAAAGGGAGGTGCCGCTGGCCATTGTAGTGCTATACTATTGAGGTGGTATTCAATATTTAAAATTAATTTACATGTATTTTATTTTTGGACACTGGTATAGAATACATTTAATGAATGGCTAAGATAACAAATATCGGTCTTTCTTAAAGCGAATCGAAAGCGAAAAAATTTGATTTAGAAATAGAATTTGAAAGGGGACGAATTTTCAGCAAAAATGTAAACAAACTTCTCCAGAATGTCAACAAAGAAATTTTCGTGCATTTTGATTGGCTAAATTTTGTGTTTACAAACACCAGCCAAATGTAAACAAAATCCGCTATCGATTCGCTTTAACCTCAAATATTCAAATCTTTCTGTTTCCAGAGTCTCTTCGTTTGTGATGTGAAGAAGAATGGAGTGCTCCTCCATCAGTTTCTTCTGCCCGAGAAGTGTCATGTTGTCATCAAGTCAGAGAGAAGCAATGGACCTGGTGGGGTGATAAGAGCAACAGTCTCCTCTCAGTATTGTCCTGTAAGTTTAACATTTATAGTATTTAGTTGGNTTTGGTACAAAGTGAAAATGGTGGCAGCTTGCCTATCTCGCACGTAAAAAAACACCAACCAGATCTGAGACGAAAGGAGCAACCATGAGACCCACTCCTTCGCAGATGGTACAGACAGCCGTTGCTCTTTGTCGGACCGATGTTGGAAACATTTCCACATTTTGAATATACATGGACGTTGTTGCGGAAACTGCACCAGCGCTGCCGATGGTGGAAAGTACTTTAGTTACCCATTGGGTGTCTGCAAACATCGTTAAGAGAAAATATCAACAGAATCCTAAAACAAGATTGACATTTTTCTCAAAATTGCAACAATATTTCCCATTCATGTACACCATGCAATTAAACAGTGACAGACTTGGCCTATACTTCGCATCAAAGGTACATGTACCCATCTCAAAGTTCCTAGCAAATGGAATGTAAGGTCCGGCCGATGGAAAAATGACTTACCTTTGTATTCAAATGTGATAGGGAAGATCGTCGCAAGTAGGGCGACACCAGCGACAGTTAAAGAGAAGACAATGGGCTTATTCCGTCCAAACTTGTACGGTGCCAATAGGGCAAAGGTGATGGCTGGTATTTCTACTAGTGATATCATGAGATAATTGACGTACAGGTTCCCCGAGAGATTGCCAGAATTCAACGTGATGCCAAACCAGGTCATGCTAATGGCACACCTACAAGAATGTTACGACATAATCCCGAGTATAGTGGGTTTTATCATTATTTTCGACGACAGTCGGTCAATAACAAGATATAGAAGGCAAGCAAGCTTTTTTAGAAGCATTTGTACATCGCTTCAGAATTTTGAAAAATCGGGCCCACGATATGTTGTAGTATACCTTTTTATAGACAAATATCATTCATTGATATTTCATCATGATAAAAACAACCAATAAATTCGTTCAGTTCTACTTACAAATTATAACTCAAAATAATCAGTCTTTTCAAACACGTCTTGTTTTTTATTAGATCAATCATATTTTCTTTCTTTACTTCCGGCTCAGATTGGTCTTCACAGAGATCAGCAGCAAAACCCTCGGGTAAGTCTGTCCTATTGACCCGGGCTAATTTTCTAATGACTCGCTCTGCCTCAACGCGATTTCCCTTCCTAAGTAACCAACGAGGGGACTCGGGGATAAGCCTGGAAGAGACGATTTCGATATAATCACCTGCGATGTATAGCATACATCAATATGGCGAATATGACAACTCCCAAAAGTTGCTTTCGGAACCAGGACCTCCTGAAAATTTCCTACATTCTGCAAGAAGTGATTGCAACTGAATATCGAACTGATGTATGCAGTGGGAAAAGAAATGTGGCCGAAATAAGAAAAATGGTAATCCCCGTTGGTCGAGAAAAACAATTTCAGCAATTCTGGGACACACCTATACATTCGGCTGAGCAATGTGATCGTCTTGTTTTATCACTCACCAGCAAGAAATGACGAGAATCCCAAACAGGCCACCTATCACCAGCGACAGGTGGCGCCAATTTCTGATGAGATATGCGAAGAGAGTTAGAGATATGCCTCCGAAGGAGGAGAAGAAATTGCTACTCGAACCGACGACTTGACGCTTTGAGCGGCCTGTTAATTCCATACCTGCAGTGAAAAGTGATGAGTGTCTTGAGTTTTAGGCGAAGACATGGTGACCTTTATAACCGCACATTTTACATATGTAAGAGACGAGTTGACGATTTTTACCTACATAAGACGTAGCCTGCTGAGGAAGACACTATTCCGCCAACAGATGCGAAAAACCTGAAGGTGATGAGCGAGATTATCTCGGGAGCCAGTCCACAGGCAATGGCTGATATGGTGTGTATGCCTACTCCAACAAGCAAACATTTTCTGCGTCCAACCCTGCAGTTACAAAAAGGTGATTTATCAGTGAAGATACCCAAATTCATACACATGTATGTGCATTGAACCTCAGAACGCACTGCCATCGAACCTACAATCTGCTCGACGGATCAACGACGTATTCTACGATTGTACTCTTCTTGTATTCTACATCTATTCTGTATACACTAATATTCGATACTAGTGTACACGTTTTTCGATATGATGTACTGTACATGTAGCACACAATTCTTGCTTTTGCATCCACTCAAAGGACCTGTAAAATAATTCTTACCTGTCCGATATTTCACCACTGATTGCACCACCCACTAGGTATCCTAACATATACACCATGTTGGCAGTAGAACGGTAGACGGTCTTGTCACAAACCAAGTTAAACTAGACATAGTGAAAAATCTCATTTGTATTAGGACACGAAAAACTAAGGTAGTAAAGGTAGTAAATAATTATTACCTAGGTAAGAATTAAATACTACCATGGTAGTAAATAATGATTACCTAGGTAAGAATTATTTACTACCATGGTAGAAAATATTTACTAGCATGGTAGTAAATAATTACAGCATGGTGGATTTATGGCAGGGACGGCTTGCGATAAAATGATGACCAAGGGAACATACGATTGGGGTATCTGGCGCGAGTGTTGCACCATGTCTCGTATTAGGGCCTATACATGTATCGGTATCCTCCTCACCTCTGTGACTGCAGACGGCTTGAAATATGTTTCGTCATAAACCCAAGACGAACATGTGGTCGTCTCATTCTCCCCGCGGTTATAGACGGTACATTTTGATCCTTGCGGAATAGTGTCGTTGATAATGTTTCGATGAGCTTCACTCTGAACCGTGTAAGTGTCGTTTTCCCAACCAGGAAGAGCACATCTGAAACCCGAGTAAATTTTCTGTAGACATTTCACCATCAGTCCAACACAGAGATAATTTATCTGACCACACGCAATGCCTTGGTGTGTAATGTTCTCTGATACCAGGAGGTACATTTGCATTTACGGTATATGCATGTACATGTGCATGTACATGTATCTGTACCAAAAGATGGCGATACATGTATCACGTTGAAGTTACAAGGGATAGATCAAGACAGCGAAATTGTTGTCATCTATTAGAGAAGTCCTAAACGCGTCACAGAGTTAAGGCTGATTCAGACTCCGTCCGGATTTTGCGCCGACTATATGTGCACATTCACGTCGTGGAAACCTGCGATCAGTTTCATGCGCTTGACGGTCCGCAAGCGAGTATGAATCAGCCCTTACAGTTATGGACCGATTCTGGATTTTAGGGGCTGCAGGTTATGACGACCGACTTCGTACCTATATTTCTTACCTATAGTTTGGAATTCCGTACACAAAAATGGCATTATAATCTGAATAAGCTCCAAGAATATCCCTGTATCCCATAAAGAGGAACACAATGATTTGGAATCTCCCGAATTCTCCGATTACAGCGAGTAGGTCGTCGAATTCCATATCGCTGTTTCAATGGTTGACGTCCCTGTGAAAAATGAGCAACAGACATAAGTCATGTTCCTGTTAACAGAGTTGTTACCTATTCACAACAGTTGGCCACCTCGAACAGTCGCATGAAATGGTGGCGTTATCATTTATATGTAATACAAGTCGCAACACCAGCGATAAGGCTTATATAACATGTTGAGCACAAGAATCAACAAAGTATATACACCTATGTTTTACAAGATGAAGGTACAGAATATATGACAATGCTAGACCATATCCGAGGCAGGGGGCAGTAAGGACAACGATCTGATGACACACTGTGGAGTGCTGGGGCCGTATGCATAAAACACCTTAAAGGAGTTAGACGCCGAAGTTGTAAACACTCACTCACTGGTTCTCTATCCACGGACGCCTGCGGTGCTGCCACCTATTGTCGGTGCTATGTACTGACGTGAATATCGTGAGTGAGTTGCATCGGACCGGGAACCAGTCTAACGATCACGGGTGCTGCCACCTGCACGAAGGAATAAAACTAGTTTGCCGACCATATTTGTAAACAAACCAGCTTGTTTACAACTTCGGCGTCTAACTCCTTTAAGTGTAAAATTTCCCTTATCTTTTGTTTGGAACTACAATAATTTAAGGGAAATTTTACACTTAAGATGGTTTATGCATAGGCCAATGATGACTTATAACATGGATTGGCCCACTGATGTAAACGCGGACAATGGTCAAATCCTTTGGCATTGCAGTTTTTCGGTGGATAATTAAATGATTAGGCCTATGGCACCTACCGTTGGTTTTGTAGCGTTGTGATCGAAAGTCTGTAAGCATTTGATAAATAGAAAAATTGCAATTCAACCTTCAATCAGGGAGAACAATGAGTTTCTCAAATACATTAGTAGGCCTACTATATTCGTTGTCCATTATATTCATGGACAATGCTATACAACTGATACTGCCTGACCTTACTCCACGAATATCTCACAGAATAAATTGGTCAGTGACCGATATTTCTGGGCGATTTTTTTCTCCGCCCGTATTGTAACAGTAGTTTGCACATCTTTATTGAAAGCCGTACACTAAACAACACACTAACAACTGGCTGGGATCACGAAGAGGGGCGAAGACTATCCCGAATCACGCGCCAAGCTCGGCGATGACCTTTTTTCAATATGCAAACTACATTGTACATATACGATGGCGCTACTAATGTCTGCAAACCACATGAAGATGGCGCTGCACCACAGCACTAGTGGCGGCAATGTGTCAAATCTATATTATAAGAGAGAAGGCTCATTTTTTGAGTCGCTCCTTCTGGAGATTGGGCAGCATCCAAGTAATGAATCGTGGTGTGATGTGTAGGCCAGGTGTCAGTCGGTGTTTATGGCAAGTAAAATGCAGGAAAAAAATGGTTCCAAGATGGTTTTGACAGGGAAATCTTTTGGTGACCTCGAATTCTATTTATACATTGTGGAGGGATTCCCAATTGTCTTGACTTACCGACTGATGACCCCATTCCTGTTACAAACACATTGGAATGGCCTAGATGCAGAATCCTCTTATCAGATTGGCCAAGTATACAATGGAGCTGCTGGCATGGCAAGTGTGTTGGTTTATACNTTACGGCAAATTCACGCTAGAGAAGTGAAAATTATTTCCTCAGCTTCTAATGCATCTCTTGAGGAAATATTCATTTCACCCAGTTGAGCAGAGAACAAGTATACCTGTCCGTACAAACTCCACAGGTACATACACTCAATGTTACCTGTCGAGTTTCAACGTAACGTGACAAAGATATGTGTTTCCACTGGCTATACCTGTGCTACATTTTAGGAGTCAACTTGGGTGCCATCAAAACTCGGGACCATTCGGCTAGCGTGAGTTTGCGGTAATGATGAAGATGGCGCTGCACCACAGCACTAGTGGCGGCAATGTGTCAAATCACACTATATAAGCTCAAACCATACAGCCAGATCACTGGTATTCCGTTGGCTCGGACTGAATACGTACTCATTACGTCATGACCGCGTTCAAAATGTCTACACTTTCCCAAAATGTCAACACGACCTTCCACGTCTTATCACCGGACACAAATGGGGCGAGAACTGACCATTTTGTCTCTCCTGGCTTGTGACATTAATGATGAATCATAACATCCGCGTGGTTTTGGGGTAAATCAGGGCAAGGAAAATTCAGCTCGAGATGATGACAATAAATAGGGCCTACGGCGGAAGGCAATAAATACGGAAGGCCTTGTTCAGCGAGGTCAAAACCCGGATTTTACTTCTTGTATTATAAAAACTCCATTTCCTTCTTTATTATTCAATTTGATATCACTATACAGCAATACCTTCGACTGCCAGTGGGGTGCAGTGCAAACATCGGTGCCTGTCACCGCTGGAGGTCACAGTGCGACCATTAGTGAGGCAACATGATCATATAAACCATGCGGTTGAGCAGGGCCGTATTTAACATTTTGGTCCAGGGGGGGGGCAAGAGCCTCTCGGGGGGGGGGGGGCAG
>NMRB01000275.1:181454-192498 GCA_002633025.1 Notospermus geniculatus
GACGCTCCCACAGCCTCTCTAAGCTGGGGACGAGACTGGTTCTTTTTGAAGCTGACGAGGATGCTGGATCAAGGATGAATGTTAACTGACATATTCAATTATTACATACTCACGGATCATGTAAAGATAGTCTTTCTTCACCCTGACGGCTGACGACAAACAGTTTTGAAAATTGGCTGTTGGCCCCGACTGATTTCTTAGGTAAGTCTTTGGCCATGTTGTCCTTAGCATGAAAAACAAAGAATGAGACATCAATAATTCACTCAAACCAGCAAGAAGTTTAGATCGACGTCATGATGCTGACATAAACTCCCACTTACCTGTCCCATTCCTGAACTTGGAAAAAATGACCAAATCCTAAGTTGAAGATATCGCACGCTGTCTCTGCCAGGCTTGGGAGTGGGACAAGTAAGTGGACAGGACATTAACTGTTTCTGACCATAGGCCTACCCTCACCCCATTATTTTCAACTTTGGATTTAGTCTTTTTTTCCGAGTTCAGGAATACGACAGGTAAGTGGGAGTTTAGAGGCTACACTCTTAGCCGAAAAGGTTCTTTGGTGCTACACCAGGAGAACCCTCTGATTTAAGAACCCTCTGGTTGTTTAAGAACCTTTAGAGGTTCCAGATAGAACCTTTCCCTCAGAAAAGGGTTCTAACTGGAACCTTTATGGGTTCTTTGGCAACAGAAAGGTTCTATATGGAACCCTTTCGGGTTCTTTACAGAAGGTTCTATATAGAACCTTGGGGTTCCTCTGGTGTAGCACAAAGAACCCCTAAAGAACCTTTTTGGCTAAGAGTGTATAATCTTCAGTCAGATTCCCAGCGTGAGATGCTTCTGTTTACTACATTACTCTGGCATGTATGGGAGTTCGCTGGTGACCAACAGTTGAAAATATCAGCCGTTGGTTGTAAATCGTGCAACTACAAGTGGGGAAGTAGGCCTAATGGAGACCGAGGCTTTATTACTCATTGTCATGGAATTTCACGAGCCCATCAAAGACTTATAGTATACGACATGTACAGTTTGGAGAAATACTACCTTGAAATCATTCTCACTGGTTTCAGGTTTCAAGGATATTTTCTCGTTCACCTAAAATTAGAACAGTAACCAGTCCTATGAAATACTCTTTTGGAAGCTACTCCGGCCTACATGTATGGTAAAAGCCCTGACCGTCAGGCCGACTATGACTGGCTTCGCCGATATGCCAGCCAACTCATCAGAGATAGTTGACGACATAGTGACCTTGCATTTAATAAGTGATACTAGTATAGAGAGTGAAGAGCATGATAGGTTTGGTTTTATCTACGGGGCAATTAGTTACCTGGCTGATTTGTAACGATGTATGCTTGTGACACATTCCAAATGACTTGAGTATTTACTGCAAGACTACTTCAGTAGGCCTACTTTGTTGTAGACATTTTATTGATTGAGCGTTTGATTCTCAGAGGAGACAGACTGGGTGCGGCCACAGTAAGTACAGGTAATCATCATTTTCCGGCCATTTGATGCTTAAACCTGATGTTCCTGTCAAAAAAATCTCAGTACACTGTTTCAGTACACCGAACCATTGTCGTGTTTCGTCACACACTCTAACAATGCGCATGATCATCATGATCGCGATGACTGACTCCAATTTTTCACCCCATGACTCTAACATAGCGAGAAATTGTTATTTTTCTACTTACCGAGAAGTTCAATTGTCATAAAACACGCGCGAATACCTTTTTTTAAATGGGCGTTTCAGATCTGAGAAAGAGCATTCCCGACGCACGGGTATCTCGACAACACGAAGGACATTCTTGGATTGGAGACACAATGTAGTAAGAAACGGTGACAGGTGACGCTTGTCACTACTTACTACATGTTGCACTTTTTTGTCTTTTCGCAAATTGCTCCGCCAATATTGTCGAAAAAAAGTTGATTACCAAAAGATGAATGACTTCATTTTCATCAAAATTCGTGAGTGTTTAGATCAAGTGTTCCACGAACGCAGCAATACGTACAGAAGTTGGTTAGCAATTCCTGGAACATGTTGGGCCAGTTCCCGCATGTTTCCGTGTTGTCACTAGGGAAGCTGGATTACAAAAAAAATCAGTAAACAAACACCTTAGAACCTGACGGCTGTTTTGCTAGGCATCAGCGAGTGACCAACCTGCGACAATACAACTCTGTTTCCGATGCGGCCAGCATCTTAATTACTCGAAGTGTTTGTATTTAGAAAGTAAGTAGTCTGGGTTTTTTCGAAAAGGAATGTCTGTCTTCCAAATTGTGTTGTATAAACAATGATTACCAAGGTACGTTTTTTGTCATTTTAAGTTAGACGCCCGCGATGTTTGTTATTCAGTAGTCTGTAGTGTTGTTGTTGTAAAGCGGCGGAGGCCGCAAACAACCTGACTCCATGGACCCCCGGGACGAAGAGAATTCTGGGAATGGTTTGTGGACAGTTTTCTGAGATGTACAAACGGCACAGCACCAGCGTCTTAGCCCGGCAACAATCGGTCGTCATGAAATGAATACCACAAACAAGCTCCTCGCTGAAGTGACGCGGGGAGTGTCTCGCCTGCAACCAGAGCCACTTTTCCGGATCAACGCAATGAATTGTTCACTGTACACTGGGACTTTTTTGGATATTTTCGTACCGAACATTTTCTGTAAGCTGTCATTTCCTTTAGCCCTAGCGTCTCTGGAAACAGCCCATCAACCATTTCCGGCCGAAATGGTCCCGGAATGTCAGAGGCCAAAGACAGAAATTATCGACCAAAAAAATATTGAAAAATTACGGCTTGGCTTTTTGTTGTAAGTCTGACGATCATAACCCAAGTATCAAGATCATAGTCCATCGATTTATAGGCGGTGTCTAATTTGTTGTTGCAGTGTCCTGTTAGGCGCCTGGCGACGTGCATGGAATAAGACATGAATAGTTTGGGAGGTTTCGTCTACAGTCCTGGCCTGATGACGCAACCAACGCCGGTTGTGGTGGTTGACAAAGGTATGTGTGTCACTTAGGCCTACATGTACATTACTAAACAGACTTACGTCACTTTAGTAAACAGGCTTACGTGGGCAAAGTATGTCATGTATGGAACATACATGTAGTAAGTGTGATAGTCAAAGGATATTTACGTTGTAAACAAAGTATGTTGTTAGTCACGTGTGTAAACAGACTTTCACTCAGATGAAGACGTACTGTATGGGCGGCCAACAAAGATTATCTTGAACTCAGGTTGAGCCACAACTTTTCCATTGTCACATCATGCCCTGGTAAACCCGAACAATTGAAAGGCTGTGGCTCAACCCGAGTTCAAGATAATCTTCGTTAATGCATACGGCCCTGTGTGTCATGTACACAACATTTTCGTCACTCGATGTAGACCACTGTAACTATTGTCCGTCTCTTCATTACCGCTGTACAGCGAGATCTTCACAGCAAGGGTAGACCACAGAGTAGTCTCTACATCTGACGATTTAAGAGACTACTGTCGCCCTCTTGATTCTGGCTGTGATTCGTCGGAATACGTCCAATCAGAATATGAATCTTCTCTGATGACGTATCGGCGGCAGCTATTCCCCAAAGAAGCCAAGTTTCCAAGATGGCGTCTGGCGTCCAACATTTTTCGCTTCGAACATTCAGCGAGGTAGTGCAACGAATGTCAGCGACATAAACACTCAGTGACCTATCTCAGCGATGTTTTGTGTCATTAGCTAAACATCCTGGGGATAGTCCGTTGAAGAAACCACCCTGCTATCTCATTTCGACTCCTGTAGCTTGCCGTTAGAGCGCTGCACACAGATGTACACGATGTAGGCATGATGTACAGGTCTGCTAACTGATGCGCGCTCATCCTGCCTGGTAGGAATTCCGACCACACTTCCGGTTTCGAGACCCCGACACCAGTTCCTAACGTGCTGCACGGTGGAACTGGATACCGGTTTACAGCAAGGGTAAAATGAACGCACACGCCTATCACAATTTTGAACTTTAATCCTTTCATATTCCTTTTCAGAGAGCCCCTTCATGATAAAATTCACCGCCGAGTTCAACAAGTCATGGCTCGTCTGCTTCGACGGCAGTCGGAACCGTTCGTATTTTACGTACTATTCCGAATTTAACCGAAGTTCTACGTCAATAGTTTACGTAGAAATGTTCTTCCTCTGCCTCCTTACAGTGCTGTCCACAGTTGGGAACGTTTTGATCACGTACGTGGTGGTTTCTAATAAGAAAATGCGTACGAATACCAATATGTTCATAGCAAATATGTGCATTGCGGATGTCTTGTTTACGGCTACCAACCCCGTGATAGCTGTAGTTCGGTACCAAGAATCATGGGAATTCGGCGCATGCGGGTTTGTCATTTACAATCAAATGGTCTGTGGAATAACGTTAATTTGGAGTATGACACTGATAAGTATGGACAGGCACCGATGCATTGTCAAGACATTCTATAAACGCTTGACTCCCATGGCCGCTAAGATTGCAATATTTGTTTGCTGGTTTGGCGCCCTAGTGTTCGCCATACCAATCATGATTTACTTCAAGACCGAGGAATTCGCTATGGGGACCACGACGGTAAACATTTGCACATTTATGTGGCCACAAGGAGCAACCGTTCGATCCTCAGCAATATTTGTGACTTTGTCTTGTATTTTTTGTTTCCTCATCCCACTTACCATTATCATATTTAACTATATTGGTATATTTAAAACTTTATGGAAAACTAGGAAGACTGTGATACGCCAGATCTCAGAGCAGCCGAAATATTCGCAGCCGACGAATGGAACGACGAAAGAAAAACGGAACACGAACGCGAGGAACAGCCGAGATTATCGCGTCGTCAAAATATTGGTTTCCACGGTGGTGATCTTCGGAATGATGTGGCTACCGATGTGTATCGTCTTCCTTCTTATACTCTACGACGGCATCGCCGAAACGATGCAAACGAGTTCTTGGGCTTTTCTCCTAGCGGCTTGCATCGCCTTCGCGAATGCTTGCATTAACCCCGTGATCTATGGTTACTTCAATGAAAAATTTCGCAATGGGATCTACGACTCTTTTCGACGTTGCCCGATGCCTGTTTGTAAACGAACCGAGGGAAATTCGACATGTACGTTGCGGTCCATTAGCGCCCTACCGGATGTTGACAAAAGCACATCACCATCTTCTTCGAGTGAACAATGGGGAGAGAGTTATACCAGCAGCATCCCTACCGTATTCACATCTATTACGTCTACGGAAACAAAAATACAATAGAACTTATCGCGGCGGTGCAGTGGCGAGGGCGTTGGACTCGAAATCGTTTGGCCGCGAGTTCCAGACGGGTCACCGCTTTGTTTCTCTCAACTGGTTTGAAAGGATCACGTGAAGCGCTGAATGAGCTGCCCCTTGAGCTCCCCGAAAAGGTTCTGGATAAACTGGGGGTACATGTTAAGTCGGGCCTTACGTAATTGTGGATATCAGACCATAAACCTAAACTTTTTTACCTCCCTTTGCTCATGATTCAGGATGTACATTCAAATATCAAAATAACAAAATGGACGTTTCCGTTATGCATAGCTGACGACATTGATCTATGTGAGAATCGAGAATTCTTATATCTGATATCATCAGATTATGACTGTGCCAACTAAACGTCGTTGGAGGCGGGGCTTCAGGTGTATAACGAAAATGACTGTAAATACAGTATTAGTATGGAGACAGCTACACGCCAATTCATACTTCCGAGCCGATGTTGCGGGACGGAAAAGCATTGTTTGGAGCCAGCACTGCGAGAAATAAAGTTTGCGTAGCATCATGCTGGTTGGTGAGGAAGTATGAATTGGCCCTATATTGTCTTTCACATAACCATGTCTTTTTCGATTTGCAGCACCAGAACGATGGTGCCCAAGTGTCAATTCTCATGTTATTTAAAATTATTTAAGGTTTGAAATAAATTCCTTTCTTTGAAACAAACTTTGACGTCCATTCTCATAAAAAACCAATGATTAAAGTGACGCACAATGTTCAACCCGAAACCGGTGTTACTCGTCCAGAGCTCTGCCGAATAATAGCTCCAGATCCACCTTGACATAAAGGCCATCATGGGAAATGTTGCAATTGAATGACATCCGATGATACGATCTAAGGATAGGCGGATGTCAATGTGATGTTTCGTTCAGTTTCTAGATGGCGATGCGGTGTTTTGCATCCTCAAGATGGTGATTGATTCAATTGCCATAGATGACGTGGCTGTTCCCCTATGATTCCAGCTTCATCAGACCATGCAGCAGGTCACTTCAGGTGGATCCCAACCCAAATGGGCTTATGTGTTATTTGCATTTGCAAGGTTATTAAGACCGCCACCACCTCACAAGGTGGCGGTCTTCATTGGTTTCACTGGATTTCTCTCTCTCTCTCGATCTCTCTCTCTCTCTCTCTCTCTCTCCGTCCAATCTGTGGTTTCGGCAGGATAACTCAAAAAATACGCCACGTATCGCGATGAAACTTTCAGGAGTTGTGGATATGCATGTTACACGGAAACCTATTGATTTTGGGGGTCATCCGCCAACAATGAACTGTTTAATTAGATGAAGTCTGTTGTCCTAACGCATTTACCTTTGCCCATGACGTCAACAACCCATGACGTCGGGCCTAAGAACGCAGCGTCACCACGACGTCGAGCATGACGCTGCAGCGTCACTNCTTAGTTTTCTAGAGGTCTTAGGTCTTGGGTCTTAGGTCTTTGCTTTCTAGACACCCAGACAGCTACACGCCAATTCATACTTCCGCGCCGATGTTGCGGGACGGAAAAGCATTGTGTGGAGCCAGCACTGCGAGAAATAAAGTTTGCGTAGCATGCTGGTTGGTGAGGAAGTATGAATTGGCCCTTATTGTCTTACACATACATGTACCATGTCTTTTTCGATTTGCAGCACCAGAACGATGGTGCCCAAGTGTCAATTCTCATTTTATTTAAAATTATTTAAGGTTTGAAATAAATTCCTTTCTTTGAAACAAACGTTGACGTCCATTCTCACACAAAACCAATGATTAAAGTGACGCACAATGTTCAACCCGAAAATAGGTGGTTACCGGTGTTACTCGTCCAGAGCTCTGCCGAATAATAGCTCCAGATCCACCTTCACATCAAAGCCATCATGGGAAATGTTGCAATTGAATGACATCCGATGATACGATCCAAGGATAGGCCGATGTCAATGTGATGTTTCGTTCAGTTTCTAGATGGCGATGCGGTGTTTTGCATCCTCAAGATGGTGATTGATTCAATTGCCATAGATGACGTGGCTGTTCTCCTATGATTCCAGCTTCATCACACCATGCAGCAGGTCACTTCAGGTGGATCCCAACTCAAATGGGCTCATGTGTTATTTGCATTTGCAAGGTTATTTTAATTGTTACTTAAACCTAATTGGGTTGTCAGACATTGTTCTACCTGGCATCGGTTCAATTTATGGTCGAACATTGCCAGGAATCGATTTCATGCGTTTTGGGTGACAAAACGATTACACAGCCAATTTGGATTTGTCACGTCATTGCGCATTAAATTCAACAATAGTACGCTGCCACGTAGAGGTCCTCTGCGGTCTGAATGGCCAAGTGCAACAAGAAAATAAGCGGCCTTCGCCCTAGGCCCTTGATTGTTAACGTCTTGGAGCACCAATCGCCCGAGGAACCCACAAACTACATTTTCGTAACGTGTCACGGGAAGCCTATGTTCAGTGAGCACCATCTTCTCTGCAAACCAAGTCACCTTCGGTGATTCATAAAGATAAATTTCCATATTCTACATCAGACATAACACTTCAAATCCTATTTTCGTGAGGAATGAGCAGGGTGACCAGGAAAGGCGCTATTAAATGTACGACTCTAAAAAACACCAATTAGGATATCGTAACAGTGCTGTTACATGATATGTACCTGATTTTATCTGAAATTGCCTGTGCCACACGGCTTCGCCACCAAGACATCAACCAGCTGGCAGCAATATCGTTTACACCCCTCAGAGCGATTAATTAATAGGACCTTTCTTTCGCCTCAGTAAATCAACATTAATCATCCATTAATTGAATCTAATTGCTTTTCAGTTGACAAGGCGTCAGTTGATACCTATATCGTTTATACAAAGCATGCCAATAGAGTTGCATTCATGGGAGGGGAGGGGGTAGATTGTCCTCACTGCAACCTTTACTTCCCATAAAAGCACTGAGAACTCGACCCTATGTTGTCCCCGTTCGGTTCCCACACACCAATCATTACAAACTTTGACCATTACAAACTTTGACAAACTTTTTCTAGAGTTTCAGATTGTAAAGTTCCACTTGAAAAAGACCCCGGTTGGGGTCGAAAATTCGTGAATTCTGGAGACTGACTTCTCGCTTATTACAAACTTTGACAGAGATATAGCATTGTTTTTTTTTCTCCCAGACCGAAGCATTATTGGCCAGGGTAAGTATCATGTATGGCAAAGGTATTCTCACGATACTCGTGTTCGCCACTCAAAAGAGGTCTTCTGCTTGCCCTTGCAAAGGCAGAAGGTTCAAGGCACCATGGCTTACTGTCTAATGCGATGGACGAGGGGTGATACAGTATGGTTAATGCTGGATTCGAGGCCGGCCTGCCCTTGCTAACCGGTGGTGATAACCAAAAGGCTATCAACAAGGCCAGGGCTCCCGCTGATACGAAATCGAAGGGTGTTACCTCCCTTGATGAACCCCAGCTTTGTCCTCATTACGGCATCCTCTCCACATACCCTCAGTTCCTGCTAGGTGCTCATCCGATTCACCTCTCGACTCCCAAGCAATTAGATCAACCTCCCTTCCATTCCTCTGTTTATCCCAATCATCCCTGGCGCTTGTTTCGCCCCCGGCTCCATCAGCCACCGTCAGCACGTGATTCACGCTACCGTCTTTTGTTCGACAGTAAATTGAATTATTTTTCCATGAGATAGATCTTTTAGCCTTGAGAACATTGGTGATAAGTACCTCGTTTCTTGGTACTTGTTTTTATCCTAACCTTTTTTGGTAACACCTCTTACCTTTTTGGTAATACCTACCCTTTTCAGTAATACCTCTTACCTTTTTGGTAATCCCTCTTACCTTTTGGGAATACCTTATACCTTGTTTTGGTAATACCTCCTATCCTTTTTGATACCTGAGTCGAAGCTCTTCCAATCGTGTAAATAATAATGGCTTTCGCAATATAAGGCTGATTTTCAACACTTAACCACATCACGACTGGTCCATACCTTCAAAAACAAAATTTAAATTTTTTTCAGACTCAATATCAAACAATCAATTTTAGACACGTACAAATGGCCGAGAGTATATTTTAAACACAATGAAATCTACTCACCTGAGAATTATCCCTCGGTATAGGGACATCGCTCATAAATTTCGCGTCCACTGTCCTTATTTATTCCCGTATCGGCTTGTCGTCTGCTCCTAATCAATAAACAGCGTTTATCTCTAATCGTTCCGTGGTCCGGGTACTGATTTTACGTTAACCCCAGGTGGATTCTGAAACTATCTATGAAAAACGTTACCACTTATGCAAAACTCGTTGAAATCGAAATGGTAATTTTTGCCGCTAGAATCTTCGTCTATTATCTACGGCTAAACAATTATCTCATATCATCTTGAATGCAAATTTCTCGAAGCCTGACCAGAATTCAGTTTGAGCTTTCAAATGTAATTCATTAACATAAGTCCTGTTGTTCATTACTGCTACAAGGTTTGACGCGATCCACAAATGCGAATAGAAAATGAAATGCGAGACTTAGTAATTGAGGTATATCAGCACTTGAGAAAAAAGATTTGACGGAGGGTGGTTAGATAACGTATGTATTTAATTTAAGCAAACAAAATGTGGATCACGGTTTGCAATCACTTACGTAAACTGATTAAAACAATGCTTCAAGTTCTTGCAGTGAAATCAACAAAGATTCTCGCGGTGAATCTACAAAGCGACCGACACGAAAAAAAATAACAATGACGATAACGACTATTGTTCTGAACGATTGCTTGCCGCAGCAGACGGCCACGTCTCCTGAATACACACTCATTAATCCCCTCCTCGTAATTAGTCAAGTTCCCCGTCACTCAATCAATTTTGATTTCACCGCTTAATTACCAGATCGTTTAAAACCTGTAATTAATTTCAGCTGGTAGGCTGGGTTGCCGTAGCCTAATTAGTCCTGCTATAGACAAATGTTAATCTCTCCTCTGACGACTTAATTGCTCTTATGAAGCGGTACTGACGAGACAGGTTCTTTTTCATTCAACTTCACTTCTTTCATGGAATTGAAATCACTGACAAATTGCGCAAATAATTACAATCTTGCTTACTGTGATCAATACTTAAGTACAGAACATATCATATGAGTGCGTCAAATCTAGTTATTAGTTTACGCTTGGAGGTATTGACTGGGTTTATGCTAGTTGAATCTTTTGAAAAATGTTTCCTTTTTTATCTCGAAACGCGTTCACTTTATAATGTATCATTGATATATGTATATAAATCGACTACGTTTGGAAGTACATTGTAATTTGTCAATTTAAATGTATCTTTAACAGACGGTGTCGTGTTCATCTCGGAGATTTATCACTGCAACTCGCATTTTACAACTTCCTTTCATGTTCGTGCGTGTCAACTTATACCATGAGCACTGGGGAAAATAATCGTTTAAGTTCTCAATATCACCTGCCCACATTAATATTGGCTAGAGTGGTCGATTTCCTGGACGTATTAATCACCAGTAATTGCTCTTAATCCACTGAATATGACAATTATGTCGCCACATATTCGGTTATTAATGACTCCAGTACAGGTAGATTTGTGGTTCGTGTGTGTACTGAAGTGCGTTTAGAAAGGTCTTTTCCGCCGACTTCAAGTCGTTGAGAAAGAACGGCGTCAACCACCTTGTGTCAGACTGAAGCACGTTATTCAAAGCAGAATCGTCACGGCCTACATGAATGTCACCAACGATAGATTCCGAGGCCCTGACAGCCTAGTTACAATGCCGCTTAGGAAGCAGCAGGTCTCGGGTCC
>NMRB01000275.1:196067-212148 GCA_002633025.1 Notospermus geniculatus
ACGGCAATTGCGGCAAATCACAGCAGAGCGTCTGTGCGCGAGCTCCACGCTCATTCGCCAGTCTCCGTAAATACTGCCGGGGTATCGGCTGGTTTATTGGCGCGGCTCAATCTCCGCGTACGGATTATCCTGATCAATATCCACGCGTGCTCAGTTTAATATTTACAATATCACTTTGTGTCTTCTGCTCGTGGCGGGAAATGCTTCAGAAGCAGACGATAGAATCTTAGTGTCATATGACAGGAACTCTTCCAGCGAGACACTAGCGTATCAACGGTAACTAGATCATATTTATCTCACGTAGAGCGACCGATGAATCAGGGTAGAGCCGGCTGAATACGAGCAGATCGCACTCGGTGAGATAGAGGTTTTTATTCTCTCAGCTCTTGCCGGCTTTGGTAGACAGAGAATATTTATTCACCATCGCGTCATTCCTTGGATAAGGATCGTCTTGTTTCGCCATTGACTCTCAAATTTTCGACGGCTGCAATATCCTCTCCCGGTATTACTTTCCGAAATGTGTCTTATTTCATTATGGAGGATTAACATCATTCACAGGACTATAGAATAAGCAGTGACTAAACAAAGCACCAATTAGATATCGTGAATGAGGAATTAGACGTGTGACTCAATCATTGTACTATTGGATGGAAATAGCGTAAGGCAACGCTTTGGGAATTCTGTAACGTTTGCATTTGCTAGGAACTGGATATTTCTGTATTCAAAATGGATTTAAACAAACTTCACCATATACTGACATTCACGCCGACCGTCACCTACTCTCAGAAAATCTACACCACGCCGAGGACCTGGCATCCACACATCTACCACAAGACAGCCAAGGCGCCAACACCTCATCTTATCTCGGATATACTCGGCCTGCCCCGTGACCGGGCCGTGGAGACAACGGACCGCGGTGACGGCATACGGTCGCCCCGGCATAGACTGGACCACGATCCTCTCAACGGAAGCTTGGGGAGCTACAGCGGTAGTGATCGTGACACCTCCGATGAGGGCAGCTCCACTCGGTCAAGTGTCAGCCCCGTCAATGTCACCGACATCAACAGAAATAACAACAACATAGGTAAGTCACACATTCCCTTAGATTTTGCGCTATGCAACGTTACACAGGACGCCCAAAAATGCCACGCCATCTTAGAGTCTTCCCTTACGTAAGAATATACTTTAGACCTCAATATATTGAGAGGTTTAGATTTTCTACGCATCCACCCATGGCATGTGATGTACGTGTACGTGTGGGACGCCGTAGGCAATCTTACGTCCGAAAGATAAACCGTTTGACCCGACTTCTTTTTCATTCAAGCCTTCACCACACGATTTGACTTCCCTGCATTATAAGGGCTCTCTATTTTTCTGATATTAATGATCCAAATACTACCGGTGGGTGGATGGAAATTTCAAACAACCGAGTTATCAGTTCAGTTTAAAATGCATGAGAATGGACCGTTACAGAAAGATGCCGACTTTAATTATAATTTTTAATCCAGAAATACGTACGTACACTCAAATCAAATATTCTATGCATTTCAACGAATTGGTGAAAGATACACGTACATCTGTACTGGACAGTATAGATCTCGAGCGACCAATTTAACATGAAACAAACTGTAGCCAAATCGTGCGAGAACGTTATTAAATATGACATAATTAAAGAGGAGGTGACCTCAGCAGCGCTGGAAGATGAGGAAAAGCGATGAGATATCGAAACCAGATATCGGCTACATCAGCATCCCAGCTTGTAAGTGCTCTTTATCTTGATAAATAATTCTTCGAGTGGTGTTTCAAAACGTTTTACCACAGTTTCAAACACCAATATTTTCTTGATGATTTGCCTACATGTGCTTCGTCTTGCATATTAGACTGAGCTCAAACAATTGCGTCGGAGCTGCAATATGCCGACTCCAGATGGGTCCACGTGAATCAAGACACGTGTCAGCGGCGGCAGGCGGACACACCTCACCGCACCCAGGATTAAATGTCCCTCGGGTACCAAAGACACATCCCAAATACTATGTCGCCCACATCCGGGCTACGAGCACGCCGAGCTTCGTCTTCGAACATGAGTCCCACTGCAGATTATGCTGACTTCTGGACTGGTATTCATAAAACTTGTAAAAGGTCGTCGACAACGACACTCAAAGTTAACAAAATTGTATGTAGAGCACATTTATAAACTGCACCATTGTTGTAAGTATATCTTAATAGGCACGACAGAAGAAGCATATCGGTTCTTCGGTTTTAAAAAGTTCACATCGACATTGTTACAATGTTGAAGAGACTTGAGCCCACACAATGTGGAAAGGTTCATGAATCAATCAATCATTAATCAGTGTGGATCGGTTTCACGGTGCATGCAGAATCCATTGTTTCATTCTACTCATCTGACATTTTACATTTGGTGTTGATTCACACACAGTATCATTCAATTCATATTGATAAAGCCGTTATCAAATGCACCATCAACATGGTTTCTAAATTCGAGTCTATCAAACGAACATCGAACGTCTTCTATTGTTCGGCGTCTCTGATATGAAACGATATGGGAGAATGGTTTTCAATTTCACTACCACTTCAATAATTAGGGACTGTTTTGTGAGAGGTGTAGAGTACAATACGTAATGTCTAATGCGTTCATTTTAACCACGAAAAGGGAAAGAACATGAATGGTGTCTGTTAAAAAGAAAAGCACTCTGAAGGGTAGAAATGTGACACAACTGAGAGCCCGAGTTGCCCTTAAAATTTGTTATGTTGTTTTGTTATAGTCCATTATAACCAAAGATTCATAAGCTCGCCTATGAAATTTGGTTATAACAAATCAACAACAAAATGAACGTTTCTAAGAGATCAGTTTCTAAGAGAACGTTTCTAAGAGATTAAGATGGGGATTTGGCCTAGTGGTTAAGGCGTGCTGCCCCTTAGTGCTGGCGATTGATGCCTCATGCGAGGGTCCGTGGGTTCGAATCTGGTAGGAAGCAATGTCTTTCACCTTGTAAACCCGATTTCTATTTCATATTATTTCTAAGAGATCAGGTGTAACATTTTTCAAAACACTGCCGATACTAGAGGCTAATAGAAAATACTATGCCCTCCAGAGCTGTTGTTCAAAACTTTATTTCCCCAAACCAGTTGATTGTGAATGCTACATTATTCACGGAATGGTATGCCCGTTGAATTACATGAGTTGAAGTTGGAGTTTTATCAGAACAGAGCAACGAAAAATTCTGATCGGGAATATCGACTTGTTAGCTCTATTTCAGATTTCAATTAATCATATTAATATTGAATGAAACTATCATTAGTTCACTACCCTAAGGAATCGACACCTCGAAGTATTTCAATTTGAAATCAAATCTCGTAGTACATTTCTATACCGGAGAGTGCCTCCGGACAATATCAAACACGAGATAGCAGCTTTTAATATCTCATTTATAATTCTAAAACAATGGAAGCCGACGGCATAGCCTTGAGCGATGAACATTAAAACATATCTACCTTATAAAGCCCAAATAAAACTTATGTACTTATATATGACTGCACCATATCGACAGTTATCCTGGTATTGTTCAACTTAACAGTTCCATGCAAGTCCATTTGATGACGAATGATATTTGCAAGACAATATTCAGTCCTTGGTCAGTTTTATAAAATGGACTTATACCAGCTCCATAAAGGAGAGCTTTAATACGAATCAGCGAAGTTCGGTCTGATTTCCGACTTATTATGAGAACAGCGGTGATGATTCGTATTAACCCTCCCACGGCCAACTACTGACCATTTTATTCTATTTTACTTCTCTGTTATACTTCTGGGACACGCTGGATAAGAATCGAGTTGAAAATGGTGTGTGATTGACTTGAAAATGGCACCGAGGTTGCGTTGAACCTGAAACGTTGACCCAGTAAGTGCATTCACCCCTATACTGACACTGCATAGGATGATTGAGCTCACCGCAGGTTATGAAATGATAACTGTTTATCCAACGGAGTGAATCCCAAGAGATGAGGTGTCATAAACGCCGGTAATGGCGTCAGATACTGCAAACTGGACATAAAACCGCAAATACCTCATATTAAAAGCCCATCTGACCTAGTCATCAATCGGTAGTATGAATATACAGCTTTTGTGTTCAACAGCTTGTGTATTTCATATTGCAGAAGCTTGAAATCCTTCCTTAAAAGGATAGTGACCTCGAAAACGCTGTTAGGATGAAAGCGTTTTTAGATGGCTGTCAGAGTGGCGCAGTGGAAACATCAGCGCCTGTCACCTCTGACGTTCTGGGTTCGATAGAAAGGAAGACGTTCGTTGACAGCGCCTGCCAGGCTTTTCGGGGCACTCCGGTTTCAACCTGCTGTAGCCTACATTATTCGCCCAAACGCCGTCTATAAAACTAATAATGCCGTATGAGGGGACTCAGGCCTCGTTTCTATGTTTTGGTGTGTTCTCAGAATGGTGATCGAATTGGTGTCAATTTGTGTGTACTGAATTATTTGGAACCATGTCTCCCTCGATGGTCATCAAACGCCAGACCCACAACACATCACTCCGCCCAATCACCATGATAACCTTTATCTTCGCCAACAACATATCAGGCCAATACTAACATTGATTAGGCAGCCATAGATTGCAGTTAATTTTAAATATCTGCCACGGGACGACATAACCTCGCAATTACTTTTCTATTAAGAGTAGGGTTATCGCAGGTACACTGACTGCTTCCGATCAAATTGCTATCCGGGTTTGAAATGGCTGCGGCAGGTCGTTGTCAAGTGCACAATTTGATCACCGAACATGTGCAGGGTCAAAGGTCATTATTATCCGCAACTTGCTGTGAGTAAATGACAATAATGACTGCCTTTTCTCCTAAATAGACGAATGATTAGAGGCTTAGTCAAAACTGCTCTTTTCTCATGAATAGAAGGATTAGAAGTTCAGCCAAAACTACTCTTTTCTCATGAATAGAAGGATCAGAAGTTTAGCCAAAACTACTCTTTTCTCATGAATAGAAGGATTAGAAGTTTAGCCCAAACTACTCTTTTCTCATGAATAGAAGGATTAGAAGTTTAGCCAAAACTACTCTTTTCTCATGAATAGAAGGATTAGAAGTTTAGCCAAAACTACTCTTTCATGAATAGAAAGATTAGACGTTTAGCCAAAACTACTCTTTCATGAATAGAATGATTAGCCAAAACTACTTTTTTCTCATGAATAGAAGGATTAGAAGTTTATCCAAAACTACTCTTTCATGAATAGAATGATTAGAAGTTTAGCCAAAACTACTCTTTCATGAATAGTCAAGAATGATTAGAAGTTTAGCCAAAACTACTCTTTCATGAATAGAATGATTAGAAGTTTAGCCAAAACTGCCCGAGGAGAGCTCCCCTGGCCACTGTTTATAAATCTGACAGTGAGATATTCCTAAGTGGTCATTGACATTTCCTAAAATATAATATTTATTGAACACAATGACAGCCCGCCCACTTTTATTGAGCTGTATTTGCCACAGAAACAGGCTAGAGCTTGTAAACAAACCCTGGCCTAAAGATACGGCGTGGTCGACTGAGTACCTGACGAACGTCCAGTGTTAATTGATACGTAATAATTCAATTAGATGATATTTGAGAGTTGCTTAATCAAAGTTATAAGGTCATCAAACGAATTCGTAAATCACTCAGCTACCCAAAAATGAATATCGCTTTGTTTTACGATTGATATCAGGCCGCAACTAGATAAAATACGAAGTTTTTTAATTGATCCAATGATATCGATAGCTTCATCTAACTTGTGGAGAGTCTGACAAAGCGTTTAACGCTGCAACCAACGCCTATTGTGTCCGCCTATTTCATACTCTCCAGGGCGTTGTCAAGCCAATTTTTCTCAACAATCGGTTTGAACTGTTTCGCTAGAACATATTGGCGATCATGAATTTTTGATATCATGAAAAAGAAATGATCACTTTATGACGCGATCAATGGATATAAATCGTAATTGTCTCCGTTTAGAGACTTCGTATCAAAACTTAAAAGTACAATCGATTGGCTATTCACATAATACCTTTGAAAGGTTCGCAACGATGGTATTCGATGCGTGTTTTTCACAAACGTTGTTTTGTTCTTTCTTGCGCAACTAGCAGTACATGAATAAAGTGCGCTGAACAGGCCCTCCCACTTTGCTTTTGTGCACAATCGAAAGAGCCAATCAGAAAGTTCGTTATTACGAATGAACCAATGACAGCGGTTGTTCTTGGTTGGGTTTAGAGGTGTACATGTACATTTCAAACCAAACGGTATGAACGTTACCCGACCACAATAGGAGCTGTCAGCGAGTTGACCACTAGGTGTCACTAGGGCCCAATTCAATGCATCTAGCGGACCCAGTCATTATCGATCGAGCAGCGATCATAATAGATTTCCTGTACATTTGGTCCGCTAAGACTGTGCTGCCACCTGTTAGCAATAAGCGCGGCTGACTGCTCCTATTACCCCGCGTGACTTAAGTTCGAGTTACTCCAACAACGCGTTAAGTGGCAATTGTTGAACACTAACCACATTGACAAATATTTCTTTTATATCTTGAACGATTGACATTTCAAAGATTTTAATTGAATGATATCAGATACCGACACAAAGACTGAACCGTGATCTAAAATCGATGAAAATTTAAAATGCGATTTTTCATTAAATGGCTTGCAAGATTTTCACTTGCGGTAGAGTGTTCAACACTCTTCATCGGTTGACGTACTACGCGTGCACTACCCATCAGAGTAAAACACAAAGCTACGGACAAGTGAGGGGGGTTCTAGAATGTCTAAACTGGCTTTTGTAAGAAGTTTTTATTGTTGACAAATTGGAGGCAGATTCTTGATAATACATGTAAACTTTTATTCGATGACGCCATGAGCAATGAAATAAAACCAATATCGATTCCAGTACTAACCTACATCAAAAAGGGATTGCCTCTTTCGAAGATACCTCAGGCAATTAACTATGTATCAAGAGGATTGTGTTATACATCAAATGATTGATTTTAGTCATTGTCTGGTGAATTTGTCTGGCATCTTCACCGAAGTTTTCTGCTTTTATGATAAGAATCAAATATTAAACGTATGTACACAGCGCCGTCATCGCTATACGTCATGTACAAAATGTTTTTCCAGCTGCTAGGCATGTCTTCTTCAGTACACCTTGTGGCTTTTCATAGGACGAACAGTTCATTGGACGAACTATCAAAGTACATTGTACTGTTGAAGTAAGAATCTATCCAAATCAACATTCAGACGACATCTTCCAATCAGAGTCAAGCCAGATCCTACGTACCAGGTGTGACAGGAATCAGCGTCCTAGGATGCAAGTCCGCCAAACAATAGGCCGCTATTGTAATATGTTATATCCGAATGGGCATGGGGCATGGCCTTTTTAGCCACATATTCTAATCCCACGCTGAACAATAAGACCGGACTTTGGTTCCTGGAGAACTTGGATTTCTTTCACACCTGTCTTACTGTTGTCGACCAACTACATGTAGACTTTTGTAGACTGTTGTAGACTCTTGCAGACTGTTGTACTCCTCAGAAAGATGGAGACCTTTACTTAGACTTTTCGCTGTCTTTTTGTTGCGATGAACCTGCTGCACTCCGAGGAAAAACATTATGACTTCATAAACTTCGAGACGAAAGCATATCGCAGTTACCTTATGAGAGATTGACTCAGTCCTACAGTCTGTTTCATCGTAGGCAAATTTACTGCAGTTCCAGTCATATGATGGCCAAAGCAATTGCATGGTCATAACAGAATCATTACAAGCCCAGCATCCGTTGTGATGACCCGGTGGACAAGACAATAAAGACAGCGGCGTCCTTTGAACTCGGGTCGCTTGACTTCCAGTATTGGTAATGAACCACGACCCATGCTGTCACATACATATCTAATAATTCACCATATCGTGAGAGAATTTATGCCTGTTTTATTCCCTTGCCCCACTTGTGCGTAAGTAACTATCCCATTGTTCATGGGTGTGATAATCTAGTATAGTCCCTGTTGCTTCAGGCAGGGTTGGAGTCAAGGTCGCGGTGACCTTGAGAGGCACAACAGGTCAAGGTCAAGGAAAGTACCCGCCAAGGGTAGACTCAGGTAGAGTGATGGGCAACCACACGATGTTGAATTTTTTTCTAGCAACATCCCTATAATGCGGCATTGAGTCAGAAAAGGATTTGACCATTTATACAGCGATAGTCTGAAAATTCATCACCAATTTGCTCTCGGGAGACTGCAAATTCCAATTGAAGTAACTCTTTCTGGGAACTTTCCCTTTTTCTGCAGTGGTGCTTACATGCCCATTATCAAGGTTGCATTATCTATCACATGTTATATCAAACAATAAAACCAGATGACCCAAATATCTCTTAATAACATTGACACCACCGTCCTATCTGGTGGCCAACCTCATCATGTTTATTATACTCCTAGTTATCTTTCTATATTGTGTTATTAAATTGATATAAATATTATTAGATGTCAGGTCTTATACGTCTTGATTAGATCCAACCATTACCACCCGGTCATTGTGATATTGTCATAGAACTCGGTAGTTATCACCAAATGAAATGACAAATTGTTCGTTAGATAGTCTAATTTAGGATCCAGGTTTTCCTCGAATAATGCTGTCTGGTTCATTATATTCGACCCACAGACATCTAATTGCCATCGATTAGTTCATGAGTCGATTTTAAATAATGCCTGTGTTTTGGGAATTGAAACGAAAAACAATGCGCAGTTATGCTGCACCACCGACCAATTCGCCTCGCTGACCAGTGTGTGGAACAGAAACTGCTTTATTTGAACCGGATTGGCAAGAGGTAACAAAGCATGCTATGTCCATGACCAATTCATACTTCCTCGCCGACCATGCGGAACGGAAAATGCTTTGTTTGGAACCAGATTTGCGATAATAAACAATAAAAGCATGCTATGGCCAGCACTTCATTCTTCCTCGCCGACCATGCGGAACGGAAAATGCTTTGTTTGGAACCAGATTGGCGATAATAAACAATAAAAGCATGCAATGCCAGGACACTTCATTCTTCCTCGCCGACCATGCGGAACGAAAAGTGCTTTGTTTGGAACCAGATTGGCGAAAAAAGAACGAAACTTCTTCCGTTTCACACACCCGTGTGCGAGGAAGTATGAATTGGTCTTTCTTTAACAGTATTTCTTACGTACGCTTTGATGACTTTTAAAAGGCAAAATGGGTTTGTTTGTTGACGTGGAATTCGACGTTTAATTGGTGAACTTTCACACCTCGACGTAGGCTTTAAAGTTTTTCTACCAGTAGCATTGCCGAGAACCGTCTGCACAGCAGGTGCAACAGCAATTTACAGCAGAGTAAATGTTGTTCTGGTCGTTGGCCTTTCCAAAACTGCACGAATCGACTCGATGGCAGAAAAAACAATGAAAATGGCATTAGTATATTAACAGATGCGGTTAGTTCCATCCCCATTATTGCCCCGTTCTAATAATGTGGTTATTACGACAATTATAGTTGCTTGAGATTGATTTTCAGCGAGTTAACGCTAATAGGAGAGTCGAAACGAGCTGCAATTCGACACCACTTAATCTGGGGGTCGTTTCCAATGAGATAAATGTCAAAAATATCTACCACCTTGTTTTCTATAAGGAAGGAGAGAAGCCAATGTAACTCGTCTTATACTTCAATCTAAAGCTTGATCGGCAACCGACGGATATTGCCGGACGAATAGGGACGAACATTGTTGCGATGGAGACGTTGGGTCTGGGACAGATTTACGATATGAATCATAATTCATTTCATTTGAATTTGAATAGCTTTGCTGGAAAGGTACACACTGTCCGTCTGTCTGTTTGTCTGTCTGTGGGAGTGTTAAGAACTGTGGTCACTTCACACAGAATTGAACCACGTCCCAGTGCACCACATTCACGTAGGGATTGAACGGTAAATGCTAAAGACAACATCATATGTATAGTATGACAAGGGGTATACATTACGTACATTTCTTATGCATTTTTGGATCTCTGCCTGCACGTCCAACTTTATAAGCAGACAAATGGTAAATTTTCGGGATACGACTTTGAGATGCCCCCGCTCTCGTAGGAATATGTTATTAAACTTGGTGTTTGTGTTGTCGGGGGCAAATTAGCAGACATAAAACCAAACACTGTAACATTATAGACCTATCGTTGTAGTATTACAACGGAGCTATTATTGGGCTATTACCCCGATACTCGGTGCTTAATGGCCGCTCACTTATTTATGGCTGTCAGTGTCGAAAGGGTGGTGTAATGGAAATGCTTGTCCTGGAGAGTCTATCCTCACGATCAGTTGAGTTGTACAGCATATTATGGAAAATCAACAACAGGAAAGCCAAACTGTGACGTAGGCTACGCCCTGTATTTTTGCCCCAAATGTTCCGCACAACGCTACATTTTGTACGACCAAGACTCTTTCGTCGTCCACTCCGCAGGGGGCAGTGGATGACCACCCCTTATTTTCAAAATACTTCAAACGATAAATTGGGATATTTGGTACACGTGCTTATCGTTTTGCACAACGTACTTCACCAATTAAAATTGGCATTCAACGTATAATAAAACATAACATCAGAGAAGACAAAAGTATTACTGGTGCTTGATAGCAGAAAACATTACCTCCATCTGTTTTATTGACTCAATGCGTTAATGTCAAGATTTGATGGTTTAAATAATATTTGCAAGCTAATTTCAGTCACAACCAGGCATGGTGATTCCTCATCGGCCTTGAATGACTTGCGTTTCCTCTGAAATCACTCGTACAAGTATTTTCTTGAGGTTTTTTACCTCTCCGGATGCTGAATGTGCATGATTTATGATGCAATGACGCATGCAATTATAACGCCCAGCAAGTGGCCTACGATGGAAGTCCTTAGACGACATATTGTCTCAAGCTTGAATTTCTTCCTTAATTGATATCAAAGTACAAAATACAAGAAACAATTACATTTTAGAGTTTCAATTCTTGATGAAATATTATGTGCCTTTCACCAAAAATTTATATGAAGTTTTGCTTTCACGCGTCAGAATCCACAATACAGCCACGACACACGATCCCTTACACCTCAAATAACTCAAATATCAACAGCGTTATTGAAAGAATCGTTTCTTTTCTTGAGGCTGATACCTATTCAGAGCAATAAGCATTGTAATATTCGTGTTGGTAGAATATGATCGATATTACCTTCGGCTAATTCACATTTTGAAAATTTCATATTTAGATATATGATATCACACCATTGCGAGACTTGGTGGAATATTAAACTATGAAAATTATGATGTCTACACGACACTCTAAGTTTTAAACTGCAAACTTTGATACTTTTGACAGTCTGAAATACACATGTTGAGATTAGGTCCAACCTTTTGACATCGGATGTGACAAGAGTGACTATAATATCGAGAGCGGAAGTACTTAATTTAAGTGATTCGAAATAGCTTTCAATTACAAGCCAATTAACAGATGGGGATGTTATCGTCATGGCAGAAAGTGCGCAACGCCTAAATCTAATTGGCGTCACGTGACCTAATGAATGGGAAAGAAGCGATTTTCCCACGTGTAGCCGGTGACATCGGATGCCGAGGACAAGATACAACATCCGTGTGGCCGGATTCTGGTGCTTCACAAATGTAACCCCGCCCGATCTTCTGCTTCTTGCCCATCCCGAGATATTCTTAAGGTCAAACTTGGTTCTTTTTCACTTTTGAAGTGAAGGAAACAGTTGTAAACAATTCGAGTGCACCATTCCAATACGCTTACTGACATCCGGGTACTTGGATGGCCTGCGTCCGATGGTCATTCATTTCTAATTGCCTTCTGGCCGTGGACGGGATCGGTTTTTGTTTAAGTTCCAAGAAAATACTGTAAAGGTGACATACTCATGAAATCGAAGTTAACTACCGACGTGGCACTTGGCGTTACTCGTCATTGGCAAGAATCGCTCTGCCATTCTTTGCACTCTACTCACTGCATGAAGAATGACGGAAAATGCTGAGTGAAAGGCCCGTGTTTTAGAATGCTCCTCAACGTAAAGGAGTTCCTCAAGGCTATTGTTCTCCTGTTGAGAACAATATCCTTGAGGAACTCCTTTACATTGAGGAGCATTCTAAAATACGGGCCAATGTCAAAAACAGGTGATTCGCTGATTTTCACCAGGATTTTCAGGAAATTTGAGCTGTTACTACTGAAAAATTCAAATGGCTAATCTTTTTCAATGTCCTGGGGGAACTTTGCGTTGGTCGTATTTTAGCGACTTGAAAAACAAATTTTGATCCACGTCATGGAGTTTCACAGCTTTCCTCAAGAGAAAGCAAGTTTATTACTTCTATTTTGTTTGATGTCCTAAATACAGCCAGCGGAAAACATCACCCAAGCTTTTAGGGATCGATGAAGATTCTAATTCATTACATTTACATGTTGCACGATTATATCTTAGAAAACTAGTTATTAAAACCCGAGTAAACCGGAGTTGAGTTATTCCACTCTATACTGAACAGAACAGGATATGAATTCGTGTCTTATAGTATACTGCAATATGTAGACGATCAAGTGGGCAAGAATAATGAATGTGGTTGATTAAAGCAGTGAGATCAAGTGCAGATTTCATAAACTACAGCAGCTTATAGCATGAACATTAGTTCAAACCCTAGAACAAGATCCCAGCAAGTAGGCTCTCGGCTGCGACAGTCAGAGTAGGTATAAATGTACACACTTTATTGGACAGCAACAAAGGAGAGGTATTTGAACAATGATCATGATTCTTGCATTTACTCAAATCGGTAATACTCGGTCTGTACACGGTCCAATGTTTTGTTTCTAATACAACAGGACGAAAGGACCTGTGCAAGCATATGACTGAGAACAATTGGGTATTTTACAATCATATGGTCTTTTTGTATACATTTGTAACTTGATGATTTCCTTCTTTGGCAGAACTTACATAAGATCCAGTCTACTTTACGTTTTGTGTAAGTAACCTGGAATATAATGGTTTAAATTTGTCTTTTGTGTACGGACAATAGTTTGGGTGAACCTACTTACATAAACCTTCAATACAACGGATTACATTTGTTTTTTGTTTACGGACAAGAGTTTGGTATAGAACCGACATAAACCTGCAATACAATGTTTACATTGTCTTTAGTTTCTGGAAAACACTTTGGCAGAACCTACCTAAACCTCCAAAACAATCGTTTACATTGTCTTTTTGTCTACGTATATACAAGATCTGTAAGACGTTCTTCGGGTCTTTACCCGCACCACATTCTCCTCTTGTCATCGATCGTCTTGCCTAACAGCATATTAATGGTGTGTTGCCTGATGAAGTGAATATCAAGAGCGAGTCACATCAAGATATTGCAGACCGCTTATTCGCCTGAAACCAATTAGAATGGGAGCCTTTTCTAATAACCTTCAACACTGGTGGATACAGCGCGTATGATCGAGTCGTCCGGCTCTATTTTTCCAAGTGTATTGGTACGAAGACGTTAATAAGAGTGAAGACCAAGTTTTCAGATCGCATGCACAAAATACTTTCTATTTATCGTTTTATTAGAACTTTCTTAACCAGTCCAGTCACTGCCACCAAAAATAGATAAAGACCATGTTATTTTACAAGATATATTTTTATTACTGGCAGAAAGTATGGCCAAGTGTTCCTGCTGTTTAAGCAAAGGTACATATATTTGTAACCAATTTCATGATACGACGGCTACTGCCAGTGAATTAACTCTATATCATAATCAAATCATCAGCATCAAGACACAGCTCCTTCGATGAATTCGATTGCAATCAGCATCGGAAAAATTGACCTGACCACAGAACTGAAGTCTTTAATGTGAATCAATGAGATTTCTGCTATCCACCTGCCTGTACTTCCCACAACCTGGGCTGCGATATTCGCCTGCCTTGTCCTATCGTATCTCATATTAACACAGAATGCGAGTCACATCGGAGATAGCGAACTCAACGATCTTATCACATCGATCCGAGCGAAATACCATACTCATCCTATCAACCGATTCCTTCACATATCTGGATCTGGCTCAGAAAACGACCACTGTCTCAGATAGCCGCTCTCTGCCTGACTGCTTGCAAGGTTTGATAACGCAATGTGAAGGCGCCAATAAGTGTAGCAGGTTATATGTCTTATTCTTCACTTACAATTGCTTGGAGCCTGATGGAGAGTCCATCTGATACGGAGACGCAAACCATAGAAATGAAATTAATTATACACCGCCTATTTACGCGATTTTGCTATTTTTCATAAAAATTTGGCAAAATTTAGTTAGCAGATGAGAATTCATCATTAACCTCAACGAATGCAAAATTCTCATTTTTTCGTAAAAAACTGAAAGTTATGCAGTGTATTTCATTTTCCCATGGGTTTTGAGGTTTTTCATTAATATTTTCTTCGCAATTTGACCTACATTTATGCAAAAGGTACATCACCTTCGAATTACTATTAGAAAAGATGATACCTAATCAACAGCTAATTCGGATATTAATTTCCTATCAACATTATATGTTGTTAACTAACACTGATGGTGTGACTTCAGGATATTATCAGCCAATCAGTTATTTCATTATTTTCGACTGTCCCAGGTTAGTTTATTAATTCAAAATGAGAACAAATAAAAAAGAAACAAGGCACGCGAGGAAACACACACGTATTCAGCGAAAAACATTGATATTGTACGCCCAATAATGTATGATAGCAGAAAGTGAACATCAATCATACGTTTGAATTAAATTTAGCATGTTTACCAGAAAATAAAAGACTTCTCGATTTGAAATAGTGTTTCCTTTTAAGGTTTCTCTGATGATGCCATCGTTCAAACCATTAATGACGTCTACCTTAAAGGTGTAATGATGCCTGCTTCCTGGTCCTCTCGCTCGTCTCAAAAGGAATCATTTTGAGGTTGAATGACATCTATATACTTCTGCGAGGTCTAATGCCACCTCTCTTTCGAAGTCTATGACATTTTTTATGGTCTAATGACTTATCTGTGTCTGTCTAATGACACCTTCTTCGACTGTCTATCAATGCCGGTGGCGTCTTTCTTTGGAAGCCATATGACATCATTGCATGAACTGTTCGCATGATTCATTAAATTCGTCTTATTAGCCCTTTCCAGCTCATCCAGCCAAAAAAAGCATTTGACGCACGAACAATCAGCGAAATCAGATAAGCCAAATACCCGTATTTCCTTGCTAACTGACTTCCCCCTTATTCACTAGCCCAAGAGCATTGATACAGCGCTGAGAACGCTACCGGGTAACCTGCCGCCTGCGTCATGATTTCAACCTTATTACTTAATGTGTATCGCTTGCTAACATTAATTGCCACAGCTCGGAGCGTTTAGGCGAAATTGATGCGATTCACAGTGCAATTACGGTTCATTGTGTAGTATTTGCCGCGAGATGAGATATAAGGTAGGGAATATAGCAGGGGTGGCCGCAATGGGGCCCAGTAATCCTGCCGAGGGAGCTTGATAGCCGTGGTAATGTGTGTCAGCGTCACCGTGTGATGTCACACCGAGCTGCTCTTGATGTGAATACGTGAAAAATCCCAGAACTGTGACGTAGAGACTTGTCAAACATGTCAATCAAAGAAGTTCGAGGCTTACTTGTTGGCTACCGCGATCACAGAATCGAATGCCCCTCCCCATATCCGGATGCCCCCAACGATATGTTTACGTCTTGGGCGGCATAATCCAATAGGCTTCAATGGCGACCAGGAGCCATGTTCCCGAAGCCTTCGTTAGGTTAACGATGTCGTAAAAACTGGGAAAATGCATAGCGTAACGACATCGACATCGTTAACCTAACGACGGCTTCGGGAACATGGCTCCAGGACCCTTAGTCCCGTGACAAACAACATAGGCTACCGGCGGGCATCGGGAGGAGGGGGCGTTAGAGTTTACCACATCCTTAGAAGCTGAAGATCAAAATGTATCGAAGGCTTTGGGAATTAGGCTATATAGGATTGTTTTTATATTTT
>NMRB01000275.1:228202-241832 GCA_002633025.1 Notospermus geniculatus
AGCAGCAAAGGCAAAAGCTAAAAGCTAGATGCTGATTGCAGACCTTTGGCCATTTTGGGCCACACATCTTGGCCTAGATGCCGAACTGACATGACTGAGTATAGGATATCACATGTGGCAGCACTATGTAGCTTGCTTCCAGATCTCGCCGTTCGGATATCTAATCCTAGCGGTGAGATCTGGAACCAATCTCGGCAGCCCTGTTGGTGATGTTCATAATCTGTCCTAGTAGTCAGGATGAGGTACAAGACGAACCTGAATATCGCTGAAGAAATCTCTGGCAGGATATATGCGCGCTTAGAATATTATGGTCGGATGAAGGCGAATGCGTCTTTTGAGGGATTAGTTTGATTTTCAGGGCATGTATTTGTTGTCGGGTCCCCTGGCAAATCTCAGGAATACATCACACGTGATTTGTGTGCAGTATGGCTGGCAGTGGTTGACTAGCGGCAGTACAGGTTTAATGTGGACGATATTTTGCCGCCAGTTTTGAGTCTCCTATTTGCAGACGGATTGGACGAAAGTTTGTGATTTCTTTATTCTTCGGTTTGGCACCAAGAATGATTTGAGTTTGTTCCTAAGTTGGGACTTGTGTTCCAAAGGGACCGTTTGGTGCTCGTAGTTCGCCTAACTCGGCTAGGGATGGATAGATAGGCCTTCCATCCCCTGATAAGTTGCCATTGGTGCAAGAAAAACTGATGCCGAGAGACTGTCGAGAGGCGAAAAACAAAACCCTGGGTCCTACCGGAGATAATCTAAACTACATTACTCTCCGCGGGTATCGGATCGTTATGTCGATTAGCGCATGTCACCAGGGAGGCGATCTTCTAAAATGACATATCAGCTCGACACTTACCGCTTGATATCATATCCGTTAAGTTTCACCTTCTTATTTTCAGTCATTACGTAAATTACACGACCGGGGCAGCCGAGTAATTGGAAGAGCGCTTCAATTGACAAAGAAGAGATGTGAAATGAGGCGTTGATTTGCGGCGTAAATTATCGCCCAGTTCGGAGACTTCATCGCTCCTACTCTAATCAACGACGATCTCAATTTCCCTGCCATGTTCCTAATCAGTTAGACTTAAATAGTTGCGTACCTTCGGAGAATCAAGCGACAAGCACTGCAATCAGTGAAAATAAAAGCCTGGGGTTGTGGACTTTCGTCGTATGCCCGGCACGTTTCGCCGCCATAATTGCGTATCGACGGCTGGAACATTCCTGCTATCACAATCTAGCGTCATGATTTCTCCTCGCTGGGAGAACCTAGTAATTTTAATTAGAGCGAACAGAGTAATTTCCGAGTGAATTGCGAGAAATTCTTTGCGAACCTTGCGTTTGTTCTCGCTGGGTGTACTGCTCTATTAATTAGCGCGCCTGGTTTTGCCACGGTGAGGCACGTAGCGTCCAATTAATGTCGACACCATAGTCACAACCGCGCGTCAATTTAGACGAATCATTTGATGTTGAGCAGGAGTTGCCCCGAGGTGCGTTCGATAGTCGCCGATTTAATCCATCAAACCTCGCTTTATACTCGGGAATAACAATTTAGAGGCAATTTATGCAGTAAGCATCGGTTAATGATTTGGAATCGTCGCTGTGGTTTCTTTAGGGTCCATTTCATGGCAGGTCCTACGAGTCAGATTCGATCGACTTGATCCACACAAAGTCTGGATATAGATCTTCTACATCACATTCACCACCGTTTCGAGTCGGTTCCATTCCATTATACATTACACAAATACTTAGAAAAGAATAAGACCTCAAGTCGTGACATGTTATTTCATACCCCAAAGCAATTCGTAACTAGCGATTAATTGTAAAAGTAGAACACTTTTCCCTATAACACACTATATACATGTAGGCTACTATAAGGGAGTAAGAAATAAAAGTGGAAAATAAGAAGTGGGAAATTTTGGAATTTTGCGCGAATTTTTCAATTTCTCAAATTGGGAGAAATTTTTTCCCATTTTCAGAAATATCGCATGAAAAATCAGACAAAATGTCATATCCCATGTCATTCCCACTTCTTACATGCATTTTTCCACTTTTATTTCTTAGTACTCCCTTTACGCCAGTCAGTGTTAGCTGAGTCGGTGACAACTGAGTTCTTACGATGATAATCAACGCCCATCGTCAACCGCCATCAAGACCCGGATGTCCGACGCGTCCGTAGGCTCATGTCAGGAGAGCAAGCAGGAAGGATGTGCTTTATAGAGAAGACCCCAGAGAATATGAGAGGATTTTCTTATAGCCCGATTCACGACAGCTTGTTGAAGACATCTGTGACATGATGTTCAAGCACTTTATTATCGAAAAGGGCCGCAGAGATTCATTTCAAAGAACGATGCTATTGGGCCTCCCTGTTGTCAAAAAATTCGAAGGGGGTTATAGGTAAGTGACGAGTTTGCCGGACATTACCGTTACTTTCCTCAAACCAAGTGCCAGATTGGAGGCGGAAATAAATTTATGACTTTAGGCATGGCCCTTCGTTACAATAAAATGCTCGAGGAATACTCATTAATGTATAGCAAGATGGCTAAGAGGATTAGTTTTCCCGCCAGCACGGATGATCACCTCCGATGGGTTTGTGTAAATTCAAAATGGCAGCTCTGGCGGCCATATTGAAACAGGAAACAGGAAAGAATCAGACCGTAATCATCTGGTGTCAAAATGTTATGTCTTACAGGTGATAGAGCCGAAGACGGTATTAGTCACATAATCCAGCGGTTTTTGCCTTTCAAAATCTACCTTGCACCCATACCTCGAGCATACCACTCGTGCTGTGGGCTGGTGGCAGGCTTATCTACAGTGCTGACCCCTATCGTCGTCAACATGAAATATGATAACCCCAACTTCCGTAAAATAGACAACGTGTTAGTAATAGAGTAAATAGGCATTATCTTGTCATTCTTGAGAGTGCTGCAGCGTAATCCGATTCTAGCTCCTTCCTACCGTATAACGTGATTGCCGAGGTGAGGAGCCGATAAACAATCACATCATTGATGGCTGGCCCCGTGGCAGAGTGTCATGGCGGGTGACTCACGTCCCCTGCGAGTTTGATCGGGAGGGGAACAGCGTCAAGAGAGAGCTGATAATTCTGGACAACGATTTTTCGTCTGACTCGATGACTGAGAGGGAAAACACCATACCCAATCACAATGAGATTCCCCGAGAAAACATGGGAAAAAACGTGTTATTGTCAGTGATTCTTAAGTAGAACTCGTCGGAACGTGGGCAGGAGGCAATAAAAATGGTAGGTTACTTGACAAAAAACGCCTTTTCTTTTCACGTATTCATGTAACAGCCACCTTTTTTGGTTCCAAGACTGACCGACAAGTGTCACACTCGTCCATGCCGTGACATCAGTCAGTGGTAATGAACAGGACTCAACCTGGCATCAGATCCGTGACCCTTCTGTGATGTTCCACCCAGCTCAGTGTCACCATTTAACCTGTGTATCAGTCAACCAATTATCGCGGTAATACCGGATCGGCTTGACACCGCGAAGTGTCTGCCGGCTCTGAGACAAGCGGTAGTCTACTCGCTCAATTAGGCATGACGCTGTCACCGGGTCAGACCATACGAAAGCTTTGTTTCACGTAAAAAAAACAACATGCTAAATCCCATCAAATTCCAGATTGTCCATCACACAGCAATTCGTCTCCGAACTGTGTACGAAATCTTTGGATCAGTCACGACGGAGAGAACCCTGACAAAACAGCCCCTATGAATCCGCAATCGTACTATCGTATTCTACGCCACATCATTTGGCCTAGCCTAGCATGCTAGTAATTAGATGATGAAGGATACTAAAAGCAGGAATTGATCACTACTTTCCGCTCCCTGGCGAAATGACACTGGCAATAATTGCTCGAAACTGACGGGAAGCCAGAGAATCGTTGAGGCTCCACAAGGGAGGGTGAAAAGAAGCCCACCTGCTGGTGTAACGACAACTGACTATGACCTTTTATCCCCGCTTTTATCATCGGTATCATGATCTGTACCACCCCCAGTGATGGCAGAGAGAACTTCACCAGGTCCGTTTTGCTATCACTGTGTTGCCATCTATCAGCAAAAGGTGTAACCAAAACCAAAGCTTTTGGTCAGCGTGTGGTTGCCTTGGATATCAGCGACCACGCGGCAGTTCATCTGACAAAGAAGTGCAAGGCCGCCTCGTGGGTTCAAAACATCGGGCCTAGGTAGGCCTACTCCTCTTCAACTATAATCAGCCATCTCTCTGGATTGGCATCTGTCTGTTCATTCGAGAAAACAAACTGGCCAATGCAGAAAAGTCTGTTAGTTCCGTTGAGCAGCGAGAGATGGCGAACTTGCAAATCCTTGCATGATGATAGCAGTTCAATGATGTAAAACCAGATGTCGCCTTCATAAAGACCTTAGTGACTGTAGTATCAATGATTTGACGCGTGTTTCGCCAGTCATGCCAACGGGAACAGACTAGTTACGAAAAGCTAACGGACTCCCACAGACGACGACGGACGCTGCACCACGGTAAGAGCTCACCAGGTGAGCTAAAAAAAGCAGCGCACCCCAATCAGAGGATTTTGAAAAATAGTAGGGAGGTTGAGATCAGCGACTTACCACGAATCCTTATACGTATACGGATTTCCCGGAGAATTCTGTACGACGAGGACAAATTTTGAGTACATTTCGATCCGTGTACCTCCCTACTGAAGCGCTTTGAGCAGTCCTAACTGACAAGTAATTGCGCTTTTACTCGACGTGAATTTCAATGACAATTTTACAACACGGATTTTTTATTAGTGTCCCTTTAAAGGAGCAAAGAAGAAGTGATTTCAAAATAGATTCTTGGCGACATGATGAATAAATGGTCAAACGGATATTATATGACATATTCCGATTATCATCTTAGATCTAACTTGTAACAATGTTTTATTCATCTCGAAGGATACGATAGCTTATTCGCGTGCGAGCAACGACAAAATAAATTCATCATTCTAGTGTTTTACAGCTGAATACTTATGAAGACACAAAAATACAAGTGGTTACTGATTGATGGAGAGCTTTCTTGATAATCTATCATCTATTACTCGTCATGACATTCATAGGACGACCAAAACTGGGTGATGGATATATACAAGAAGATCATGTTTAGGAACAAGCAGAAATATTTCTTGAATTGTCCATCACGCCGACTCATGGATTAGCATAGTGTGACCTGTCAATCAGACCCCAGCGAGTGGTTTAACAGGCCGACAACATGGATCTGAGGCCTCGACGTGACAGAGAAAAACTAGACGGGTTCCTTGACCTGCCGTATGGTGGCGCTGACTGATTTGCTGTAAGATAGATAAGATAAGATAAGACAGTTTATGACACTCTTGCCGCTTGCCGCACAGCAGTACATCGGTTTTTTAAAAATTTACATCTCTTTAAGATACTTTATAAAACATTCTTAGCGTATAAAAACAATTTAAAAGCTTCAGTATCGCAAATCAGTCAGCGCCACGATACGGCTGGTCAGGGAACCAGACTAAGAGAAAACCATGCAGTAACTACATGTACATTGGTCGATGTTGGCTGTTCTGACTTTTGGCACATATTAAAATATTAAAAGAGCGAAATACTGGGAAGGAGCTCAAAGAACTGGGAAGGAGCACTTCAATCAGAGCCCGTCCGGAGTCCGCCTATCATGCCTGTACATGACTCAGTCACTGGAGTGTCATAACAACCTGATGAAGTGAAGTGTCTCAATGATATCTCAGTTTTGCAGACGATATCTCATAAAAACCCGGCAAATCAGTGTTATAGCTATTATAGTTGCCAGAATGATTTCGTAAATGTTTAACAAAAATAGCCTTCGAAGGACAAAATGACCAGTTTCTGTCCATCAATAAATCGTGATGAGCTTATAGATCACAAGTTGATGTTTTGGCCCGTTGATTTGCTGGCTGAGAATGTGTGAAAGAGAAGGACCCACGCTCGGAACCTCGCCATTAATGATTCAGCGAGCGTGCACACGATGCGACAGACATGACTGATGGACGCAAGCAAAACAAAATGGCGTCACACGTTCGTTCATTCAATTCGTCCCGTAATTAAAGATTCAGTCACTGACAACAGATTGGTGGGAACGCGAACTACCCGAGTCAGGCGTCACACCTCATTTGGTGGACAAACTAGGAATAAGAATTATGGATTAACTCGTGATAGACTTGATCATGGATTCACTGGCCGCAGTATAAATAGCCAAATGTGTGAAACTGCCGAACTCGCTTAGTAAATTAGTCCCCAGGAAGAAGGCGCGTGTGTGTGGAGAGAGGATGAAAGAGACGGGACGTCATGATTCTAACGCGCTCTCAATTCGCCAAGTCCCCAGGAGCCTATCAGGTTATATAGTCGTGATCGGTGGTGATTAGGCAGAGAGGCCCTTGGGGCCACTTTTCTGGAGAGGCAGTGTATAATGCCGCACTCGGGGAATAATTAAGAAAATGTTTCTATTATTTATTGTCATAATGTAATGGTTTGAATTATTTAGGGCTGCAGAGGAGCAGACGACTTGTAACTGAATTAGGTGGAGAACGGTTGCAGACCAAGTCCGCGCTAGAACCCTGGCGGCTAGAATACGTGTTAAATAATGAATTTGTAGTGTTCAGGCCAAACAACGAAATTTTTCTTCGCTAAAAATGGAATCTTTTTCAGGAAAAGAGGAAACAGGCATTCGTTTTTAAAGCATGGTATTTCTGCTGGCACGGATTTACAACAAAAATGATTAGAACCAATCTGAATCCTAAATCCTGGGAACGTGTCCCAACGACACGCTCCCTCTACGGCTGATTGTGTTTGGGATCAAACCTACCGGTAGGCCAAGGAACTAAATAATAATAACACGATCCCTTTATTACGGTTATGGGGTCAAGCCTACCGGTAGACCAAGAAACAAAACAACAGCTCAACCATGACTGACGGATGGTATTGATATGCAGATTTGAATTTAAATGACACTAGTCAAGCCGCGGGCAAGCATGAAGGCTTGAAAGCCGCGGTCACACATGAGAGCTTTTTAAAAGCCGCGGTTCATACACGAGGGCTATAGCCGCGGTCATGCATGAAGGCTATCCAGTGAGGTTCGACAAAGTTTACGCTGCTTATTCGGCCTAATCAATCGTCCACGGGTTGCCCATTTTTGTGTGTTTTCAGCTGACTTGAGTTTCCGCAATAACTTTTCCAGAAACTCACTGGTGATAAAAGTGACGTGCTCAACTTATATGTAACATGTAACAACAAAAAACAACAATTTTGCTGTGAAAATCTACCATCAAATAGAAAACCAGAGAGGAAAAAACTGACGGACCGCCTTGTGTCGTGTCCGATCCGAGAAACTAACACTTTTCTTTCGTGCCACGCTAAACGCCAAGTGGTTACTTTGTGTAGCATTTATCTGGCGATGATGAAGAAATTGGCCAGAGCGTCGTGGGCCTGGGGTAACGAGTCCCTGAAGTAAGAATTACAGATTCCGATCGTTCAAACATTTAGCAGGTAATGGGGCTCGGGGGGATAATAAATCGCCCAATAGCCTTCAATTCACGAGTAGGATGCGGCATAGCCGGCAGTAAAAGATACATGTACCAGTGCATTTCACCTCAAAGTTACTGCCTTTATTGTACATTACTGTGTTTATCTTGGTCACTTATTTTGTTGGGGATGCAGGCACTAGTATCAAATAGTACAATTTAATATTACGAAATCAAATCGTAATTAGCTGCAATATTCATTTGATTCTTGATCAAATTGTTTTGATCGATGTTGGGCATTTTGCGCGAATTATGATAGCATTGCCGTTATTTGCCGACGAAAGGTCTACAGTGTTGTCATTAATTTGCATGAAATACTGTATATATACTCATATGCTCACTTGCAATATTCTGCCGGGATGGGACAAGAGTATAGACCCGGGGTATAGAGGGACGCACTGAGTTGCTGCATGTAGGTCGATTTTTTTCCCACTGATGGGCCTTGTTGCAGCAGGCTCCAAGCACAATGCTCTTATTTCAATCTAAATCACTCTATTGTTTAGACCAGAAAGAAGGCTTCCCTCGATGATGAATTTGGATTTTTTAGGGTGTTATCAAGTTTGACGAGCATTTTTCCAAGTCTGGGACTCACCGCTGGGCGCAATGCATTTCCTGTGGAAAACCTCGCCTATTCATACACATATACATTGTATACATGTAGGCCCTACCATGCCTACGTTAGGCCTAATGATGGCAACAATATGGAAAGGCCTAGCTCGGCCTAGATCGTCCTCACCTCAAAACCGGCCTGGCCTATTCATACCGGTAGGCCTATTCCTAAAATGTTGACTTACCAAATGGACTGGAGTAATTCTTGTCATCATGTCCAACCCAATTATGCAATGGCGATGCCCTCTCGAAAATCCACATCCTCCCGATGCCGCTTTCGTTCTCTGTATTGTGGCCTACAAATCATGAAGTCCCAGGCTGCTCACCGGAACTTTTGCTCATCTTCTTGAAGATTTCATGACGGTGCTGAATCAGCAACAGGCCGTTTGTATATTCAAGACGCCTGTCAGCCAGTCCCCAGAATCTCATGGCTCATGCCAACATCAGCAGGAAGCCATTAAAAATACACGTGCGTGCCGTGTGCATTGGGTCGTTCCTACAGCAGCCCTCAAACCGGCAATTTTCGCAAGTCATGACGTGGTCCTTTGGACGCAGCACTGGCTGACGGGATTTTGAACCTTTCCTCTTGGGCCTAAGTGATTCTGTGATCCGACAAATCACGCAAGTGATGTGCAAAAGTTAAAAGTAGCCTGCGTCTGTGAGCTCTTGGGCTTGGCCGACGCTTCTTCCGTCACCGACGTCTACAATGTATGCGCCTATAGGCTTGCGCAAGACGGTGTGCGTTTCGGTGCGTCCTGGCTGATGTCAGCTTCCCGTCTGAAGGCGGATGCATTGGCACGCCCAGTAATAACGAGGCTCAGGTGCCCTGGACGGCCAGGTGCGCTCGTGCGTGACAAATTTTGCATTGAATGACACAATTGATCGCCTTCAGTTTTCATTATCTTTCGCGCCACGTGGTGAGTGATTGCTGCAGGTTTCTATACATGTATATAGATCTAGGCTCGCCCTGTTGATTTGACTCGTGATTTCTCAGAAATAGTCAATTGACACTAGGCCTACTCCGGCCTAGCCCTGAAGGGAAAAACGGTTCATGTGATTTGACACTTGTTGATCGGCGTGAAAAAAATACGGGAAAAATTGACATGGGCCTAGAGTCGAGAATCGGCAATGGGGGCCCCAGCTCACTGCCTCAATAGGTGTCACTAGTGGTTAAAACTAATGAAATGAAACTGGCATCCCGGTCCTGATCAATTTCCCACACAAAAGGCGTCCATTGTATTAGGACCGGGTTTCGGTATCGAGCTAGGATCCCTATTTACAAACAAGGAACCCAATGCAAGGAACTACCTTATCTTTTGTATCAAACAAAAGATAAGTNTCAATCGTCCACGGGTTGCCCATTTTTGTGTGTTTTCAGCTGACTTGAGTTTCCGCAATAACTTTTCCAGAAACTCACTGGTGATAAAAGTGACGTGCTCAACTTATATGTAACATGTAACAACAAAAAACAACAATTTTGCTGTGAAAATCTACCATCAAATAGAAAACCAGAGAGGAAAAAACTGACGGACCGCCTTGTGTCGTGTCCGATCCGAGAAACTAACACTTTTCTTTCGTGCCACGCTAAACGCCAAGTGGTTACTTTGTGTAGCATTTATCTGGCGATGATGAAGAAATTGGCCAGAGCGTCGTGGGCCTGGGGTAACGAGTCCCTGAAGTAAGAATTACAGATTCCGATCGTTCAAACATTTAGCAGGTAATGGGGCTCGGGGGGATAATAAATCGCCCAATAGCCTTCAATTCACGAGTAGGATGCGGCATAGCCGGCAGTAAAAGATACATGTACCAGTGCATTTCACCTCAAAGTTACTGCCTTTATTGTACATTACTGTGTTTATCTTGGTCACTTATTTTGTTGGGGATGCAGGCACTATCTAGAAGTATCAAATAGTACAATTTAATATTACGAAATCAAATCGTAATTAGCTGCAATATTCATTTGATTCTTGATCAAATTGTTTTGATCGATGTTGGGCATTTTGCGCGAATTATGATAGCATTGCCGTTATTTGCCGACGAAAGGTCTACAGTGTTGTCATTAATTTGCATGAAATATATATACTCATATGCTCACTTGCAATATTCTGCCGGGATGGGACAAGAGTATAGACCCGGGGTATAGAGGGACGCACTGAGTTGCTGCATGTAGGTCGATTTTTTTCCCACTGATGGGCCTTGTTGCAGCAGGCTCCAAGCACAATGCTCTTATTTCAATCTAAATCACTCTTTTATTGTTTAGACCAGAAAGAAGGCTTCCCTCGATGATGAATTTGGATTTTTTAGGGTGTTATCAAGTTTGACGAGCATTTTTCCAAGTCTGGGACTCACCGCTGGGCGCAATGCATTTCCTGTGGAAAACCTCGCCTATTCATACACATATACATTGTATACATGTAGGCCCTACGTTAGGCCTAATGATGGCAACAATATGGGAAGGCCTAGCTCGGCCTAGATCGTCCTCACCTCAAAACCGGCCTGGCCTATTCATACCGGTAGGCCTGTTCCTAAAATGTTGACTTACCAAATGGACTGGAGTAATTCTTGTCATCATGTCCAACCCAATTATGCAATGGCGATGCCCTCGAAAATCCATCCTCCCGATGCCGCTTTCGTTATGTCCTACAAATCCCAGGCTGCTGAACCGGTTTTTGCTCACAGCTTATCTTCTTGAAGATTTCACGACAGTGCTGAATCAGCAGCAGGCCGTTTGTAGATTCAAGACGCCTGTCAGCCAGTCCCCAGAACCTCATGGCTGATGCCAACATCAGCAGGAAGCCATTAAAAATACACGTGCGTGCCGTGTGCATTGGGTCGTTCCTACAGCAGCCCTCAAACCGGCAATTTTCGCAAGTCATGACGTGGTCTTATGGACGCAGCACTGGCTGACGGGCATTTTGAATCGTTCCTCTCTTGGGCCTAAGTGATTCTGTGATCCGACAAATCACACAAGTGATGTGCAAAAGTTAAAACTAGCCTGCGTCTGTGAGCTCTTGGGCTTGGCCGACGCTTCTTCCATGTCTTCCGTCACCGACGTCTACAATGTATTCGCATATCATGATATAGGCTTGCGCAAGACGGTGTGCGTTTCGGTGCGTCCTGGGTGATGTCAGCTTCCCGTCTGAAGGCGGATGTATTGGCACGCCCAGTAATAACGACGCTCAGGTGCAGGTGCGTTCGTCCGTGACCAATTTTGCATTGAATGACACAATCGCCTTCAGTTTTCAATTATCTTTCGCGTCACGTGGTGATTGCTGCAGGTTTCTATATAGACCTATAGATCTAGGCTCGCCCTGTTGATTTGACTCGTGATTTCTCAGAAATAGTCAATTGACACTAGGCCTACTCCGGCCTAGCCCTGAAGGGAAAAACGGTTCATGTGAGCTGACACTTGTTGATCGGCGTGAAAAAAATACGGGAAAAATTGACATGGGCCTAGTGTCGAGAATCGGCAATGGGGACCCTAGCTCACTGCCTCAATAGGTGTCACTAGCGGTTAAAACTATTGAAATGAAACTGACATCCCGGTCCTGATCAGTTTCCCACACAAAAGGCGTCCATTGTAGCCTATTTATCCCTATTTACAAACAAGGAACCCAGGGCAAGGAACTACCTTATCTACTGTATCAAAAATAGATAAGAGAGGACTCTCGTATCTATATTTTTGATTGTATCAAACAAAAGATAAGTAGGTCTAGCCTACGCCGTCCCTTTATACCGCACAAAGCACCCGTAACTTCACGGGGCTGTAAATCTTCTGTGTTCTTGGGTATTTAAAGAGGCCCTACAGCACCTAAAAAATTCACTGGTGCGCGTTAAGTTATACGGATGCTTTGTGAATTTTTTGAAGTGCCGGTATTTGAAGTGTCAATGTCGCCCTCTAAATGTCCGCTTTTATTGTTCCTTGGCGGATTAAGGTACATGGTAGCACAGGACAGCGATGGTTCGAAGAGACACACCATCCATGCTAATTATTAATGTCCTTCCACGGAATGATTTACTCCAGACTGCCATCTATCGAGGTGAAATTTAATTAAAACCTCATCAATGGCAGAGGGCAGCCCACGTTAATTACACAAACACATCATTCATTATCGCAATAATCCAATCAATTTTGCTGAGTCATCTCAACAATTTGCACCAATTAAATCCTTTGTCTGAAATAAGTTGATTAGGATCGATGACCTGAGAGATGGGACCAAAATCTGCGTTTCGTGCTCCGGCACTTCGTTCCCTCTGGACAATTCTTTCCAACGTGTATAATACTGAGGAGACATTCAAAGCCTTCTGCAGAATAGCAACTGGACAAATCATGCTATTCCGGGCAGCTTGTGCCACCCTCATCCCTCTCGAGACCACATGCCTTTGGGAAAAACCAACTACCGGAGGGCTTCACCTCGTCCTTGTCAATCACTAGGTCCAACATTGTGGTCAGGATGACAAGACAAACCCTCGAGCGATTGATTTTCCTTGCGATGCGATGACAAGACGAAGGTCAGGCCAGCGCAGGTGTCCCGCCGCCTGTCCTGGCTGCTGACGGGAAGACTGCACACGGACGACTCGAGACGGCGCAATCTTTCCCCTGTCAGTCAGGCCGTGTCTCACGGTCATGATGCATTTCCCTTCACCTGGTAGAATACCTGACTATTTCCTTTCCTTAATTGGTCACCTCTTGACAATATTAATTGATTTCCAACGAAATGTTTCTACTCCCATCAACTCAACTGCTCCCAAGGCAATGCCAAAGGCTCCGATTTGCTTCGTCGCAGATTCAGCTTATTGACCGAGAATGGACCAAAGCCACAAGACAGTAAGTCAAAATATTGCTCTTTGGAACTGGTAGGCAGTGGACGAGAAGTTGGTATTTAATACTTATACTTGGCTACACTGTTTCTCAATGAATCCAGACATCATGCCCAATCCATAACGTCTTCCCACCACACCAGAACCGACCGGAGAACAGACGCGACCACGCTTGAGGCAGAACAACCACGGATTGATGTATTACCGCGGAAAGATCCCTAGGGTCCCGCCTGCCGTATGTGTTAATAGCTCAGCTCAATTTGCCAGTGGCATCTCCAAATCCAATCCGTCCCCTGGTACCCGTTCTGGTTTATTTCAACCCTGGCTCATTTCATTACCTCCAGAACTCGACTACACTGTTGCTGGTAATTCGATTGAATGGCCTTTTCATCGGAACGAGATTGTTATCTGTTCGGGAATATGTCAGTAATTTTCACCCAATGTCTTGACGAGAGCGTGTTCACCCGATTTCATTACGGCTTGATTTCATTTTGAGCTCATCTCTGGCGTTGCCAGCAACTTGGTTCACTTTTCATTATTCCGAAGACCAGATTGTGCTAAAGCGCGTCCCAGCAGCCTGTCCTGGCCGATGGGGATTTAGAAGGTGGGAATACCTGTGCGATACATCATCTTGCCTCCCTCTC
>NMRB01000275.1:241838-258852 GCA_002633025.1 Notospermus geniculatus
CCCCCCCCCCCCCATTGCGCAGCGTTCAGCGTTCTGTACAGTAGCATGTACATGTACAAGCACTTAGGCCTATCGGCAATGCACTGTGCTGGTGTTAAAAACGATCCCTGTACTCAACTACACCATTCAAAGCTCTAGTAAGGATGACACGTTACATGGGCGATTGCTCGAGGGGTATTGATGAAACTGAATGATATGATGGGCTTTTCCTATAGGGAAGGGCTTAAGTGAATTATCGTTGCCTCCTTTTGAAGAGGTGATCAAATTTACGTGACAATGGTTATTTGGTGGATGAGCACACGATTGGAAAACTGGTTTGTAGGAATTGGATATCAATTACAAGAAAGAGTCATTCATTAGATAAAGCACAAGGTATTGATCTTGAGACGGAAGTTCTGTCACTCCAGGTAGCTCACTCTGGCCAGTAAAAAACGTGGGACTCCGACAGAGCAGTTTCATACTTGGAGTTGGGAGGAGCTACTCTCTAAAGTATACACGAGGGACAACCTCGTTGACCTTGCCGTCGTCATCAGAAAGAACTACTTTCCAAGGACAATTTCATTATTGGGCATTTTCATCCGTCAGTTTTCATAAGCAGTCGCCCATATACAATGTACCTTGATTGGTCATATTTGGTAATTTGTCCCAATTATGAAGTAACATCGACGAGGAGCAGTCGTCCTCTCCCGTGGGACGGCGCGACATCCAGGAAAAGTTACCCTTTTCTCATCGGCTTGGGCCTGAGGGAAGCAAAAGATGCATTTAAATGATGCCACTCACTTTAACTCTGTATTAATCAGAAAACATGGGGTAATATATCTGAATTAAAAGATGGGCCATTGTCTGATCAAGCGCACCGGGCGTTTGGAGCACGTTCAACGGGGGCTAATTACAAGTTGCTTTGAGAATGAACCACATAAAGTCGAGACACCGTCTGTCGCAAGAACTGCACACAAAGACCAGAAGATCGCTATGTTGTCCTGTGTAATATTATTGGATTATTATAGAGCCGCAATACATCTCGGACAAAAGGAGGCTGTCACGCAGGCCGGGCGACACGCGAACGACACTGCATAATAATGTGAATTACATCGAGTCAGCTGGGCAACTTGATCAGCTGATAATTCACCAGTTAGAGGAACAGCGACGATAGGCTGATCTCAGGGTCGAGATTCTCCCGCTGGTGTGGTCTCGGAGGATTAATGGCTGGTCCTTTAGGATTAATTGACGGCTCCAGAAGATTGATGAATTAAATGAAAACTTAATTGGTCATTATTAACACCAGTGTAGTCCATTTCAGTGGGACAATCGGAAAATTATGAATTTCAATCAGTAGGTCACTTGGGTATTCCATTTTTTGCCTTTTTTATGGAGTTGAAATTGCTTCTCAAGTGGGGGTGTCGACCACCTGGAGAGGCAACATCAATGATAACATCTCGGCCATGAAAGCACCTACGTCAGCGTTTACGTCGATGTTACGGCCCAATGTTGAGTACTACGACTGATGTCCAATTCCAATCGTGCTCTTGACGTTGAATTTGGACAATTAAGAAGAGGTGACACATCCCAGTCTCAGTTAAGCTACGAATCCACCATTGATTTTCAAGCTGATTTTGCGTTGCGACTTGCTTTGCAACTGGGTTGCGTTGCAACTGGGCACTCTGTCGCCGTAGTGGACTCGCTCGACCTTACCAATTGCGAAGGGATGTGGTCAATTTCAGTCGGCTATCGGTCGGCGACCGGTATCAGTTCCTTGCGATCGTATCAATCGCAGGTAGCAGGTTGTAAAGCAAGTCGCAACGCAGAAAATCAGCAGTGGATGCCCACCAGAGCCCGCACATCAACTATTGTACATGTATTTCCTTTCACTGTGCTCTGTCTGTCCCAGACAGAACAGGAACCCGTGAGAACCCCATAATTCATCACAATCTCGGACAGTACATTATCATCATTATTTACTAAACCTCCTCCAATCATACATTCTAATTAGAGCCTTATTAACTCAGCCAGTCAAATTGTTTTCATCAAATAAATGTGATTTTCTTTTTATACCATGTCAGTATCATGTGCCATAATTAGCTCTTGTAATTAGTCAGTGTTTATTACTTGAAATGTTCCAAGTAAATAAGTCGTCGGTTCGTAATGGGGTGTCACATAGTCGCTTCGCAACATAGCTCATCAACACCCGACGAATCCATCGCATTGTAGGTCAGCCATTCGCTGTTTGTGGGTGTAGACGGTTGTGCTTACTCAAGAATGGCACAGAATAGAAAGAAAGGAATGCCATTTTTCTGTTGAAAGAGACCAAATTCCACATACAATCGCTAAAATGGTCTTGATTAAGCTTTAGGTGATGTGAAAAATCCCGTAGAAACATCACACACGGTCGTTGAAGGGCCGAAACATAGCGACAAAAATATGACGGCACTGGCTGAGCTAAGCAGAAGCGCAACTTGCGTCGACCGGAAGTAACAACTACACATGATGTATTTCATAGACTGATGAATAAATAATTCAGTCTCATGTTGCTTTATTTCAATATTATGTATATACAGCTATTTACATACCGATTATAGTATTGTACATAACAATATACAAAAACATTGTCCACGGTATTTTTTTCCAATGTTCGACACGATTTATCATTTAAAGCATCTCTTCATCACGAATGACTGCGTTGGGTATTTCTCTCATCATAACAATTGACTAAACCTCAAATTCTATTGTATACGTATTTCTAAAGATGATACATATTTGTAATGTTTTGGAACGCAGCGCATCATCTCTCGTACAAGCAGACCAAAATTGATGAAACCTACATAAACGCTTCCCCTAAATGTGCTAAGTGAGTGTTAGTCAAGACTTGCACATATCTCAAAGATAAGAGGTCTACTCTACTGACAACTCGTTGATTGATTCTCAAGTTAACATGGCATCCTTAAAAACTGAGATGGTTCGCTTGAAACGATGATCCATCAGGTTTATCTGTTGCAGGTGATTGTAACATGTAGCATTTAACCTTGGCATATAGGGGCTTTGTTCATTTAACCCTCTTGGCATTTGTCCCCATCGTTCTACTCATCCTCACTATCATCATCATCGGTGGAGCATCGTGTCTGTTTCCACAGTAACCATCAAATCCGAAAACTTAATTTTAAACGGCCATGCCAAGGACTTACCATTTCAATGTGCTGATAGGTAATCAAACACGAAAGTACATGATGTATTTGTTAATGATATTTTGTGTCACGCTGTAGCTTAGAACGGAAGTGACGTGGGTTGGCAATTTTGACGCACGGGTCTGCGTTTTTGTTGTACGGCCCAATTCTGGTGAATTACATGGTACATGGTAGCAGAGCGTAGGATGAATCTTATTCAGATACGTTTGATTATCAACATTCTGGTCAAAGACGGTGCAAAATTGCAGGAATATGCTGAAAAATATTTGCTGAAATGCTTCTCAGGGCCGCAGACAACTATCAAGTACCACGTGACCGAAACAAGATGATCCAATCAAACTGACGCGTTGACACAAGCCCGGGGTAGTCTTTCTTACTCTCCGCCATCGGGGGTGCTTAATTAATTACTTGTTTTATTAAAGTTGACGTGCGGAATTAATCTAGCCTCTGGATCGAGCGAAATGTCAAGATGGATAAAAACAATACACTCTGGAAACTGGATCGTGAATTAGAGACGTTTGGCGTATTCTGTGGCCACCTCTGTGTGTAGCAGAGCCGTTGAAGATACTGAATCGATCTGAACATTCTCTACGTAATAACGAGCATCCTGGACTCCGGGTGTTACCAGATCTTTGTCTTGGGACCAGACAACGACATGAACGATATACTGTTCGTTAATTGACGCAGGTACGAGAATCTTCCCCAAAATGCCCTGGGCAATCACGTACTGCTGGTCACTGCGGAGAGGATCGTCTTCGACAAGCAACCAATGTTTGGGGAATGGATAAGAAGCTGTCTCCTTTTAAATGGTCTGGTCAGTCATGGTTTTGGCCTTTCAGACTGTGCAACTTGCATACATGCAATTCCAGGATTTGGGACTTTCAAAATAGTTGCAGCTACCAATGATGTCACCTCATTTTCTGATCTAACCGAAAGCAGATATTACGATTCTTCAACCGAAAAGAAACTTTACTCTTTGTGTTTGGCAAACCTCCATGCACCGGGATTTGTGTGGTTCATAACCCGTCACTGCGTTTATTTTATTTTGCTTCTTCACCTGCCCAGATGCTAAGAACATGCTAACGTTCATTCGATGACAACCTAATTGATGTTTTCGGTTAGCAGTTTGTAACTGTTGCTACAAAGTACTCACAGTTGAAAGACGAGCCGAGTGAAGAAAACTCGGGTGAAACGTAACAAGGTATAAACGTGTAAATGTTATACTTGACTTAAATTTGTTTATGAGACCGGAGACTTATCGACTCGTTTAACAGTTTATGGTAATCAGTTGTTACAGATCATGATACTTTGCCAAAACGACGACACGTGATGATACACTGAAGTAGTTCTCAAAACGTCCTGTCCCGTCCTAAAAAATCGTAAAACGGGCTAGACCGTAGTTGGCCAAATAAGTTGTCACAAAGTGTGGAGCACTCTTGCCGTCCGCGAGGCCGATGTTCGAAACGTGGCGTTTCCGCTGTTGGTGGGTGATTTTAAGTAACGTTTTCAAGAAAGAGGCATGCCTCACGTATTCATTCCACTTTCTAGGCTAAATCTGCTGAAAATCACAGGATGCAGTTCACGTCCAAGGGTCTGCTAATCCTGAATGCGACATACTAGTTTTCATGTCTATGGCACAACTTTTGTTGGGTGCAAATAAATGCCTATACCATGGTGGGCGAGTTTAGGTAGGTGTTCTTCTCCGCGTTCTCGGCCGCCTCCTCAGAGGCCCAGGGTTGGAGGTTCTGCAGGGCATGAAGAGAAGCATTGCTCATGACAAGAGGATCCCTGGCATCGTATATAGACTTGCTCGCCTCTGCTTGTAAGCTCATCATGAACCGGTTGGCAGCCTGTCGTTCCGCTTCCCGCTCCTCGGCTGTTTGCCGCCTGAAATGGGAGTTGGATCGGAGATATTGGAGAAAGAAAAACGTAGCGAAAACATGTTGGTTTTCGTTGTGAAACGAATTTTATCGTAACACATTAATTCGTCGTGCCAAAAATCATTTATTCCAGATGATTTCTGTTTCTGATTTGATGGAAGTCATTTGTTAGCGCTAGCTGTTGTTATTATAAAGACGCTTTCGAGGTGTTACTACTTTAAAAAAGGAAGAATGTTTGTAAAATGTGCTTTCTTCTTTTAATCCACCTATATGTTGGCATTTATTGAGAAGTTAGGATTCTAAATAAGTTCATAGTACATGTATAAGTAAAGTTGGGAGAAAAAGAAACAACATAAAGAAGAAAAAGAAAAAAACACGAAGTAAAACGATTTTGAATTAACAAAAACAAACAATTGGTGGTCAAATGACCTTGACCTTTCCACCGGAACCAGAAGAAGCCGTATTAAGGATATTTACCAACCTCCACTTCGTCCGTCTGTTTTGGAACCAGGTCTTGACCTGAGCATCCGTCATCTTTAGTGCCTTTGCCAACGCTGACCTCTCAGCAGAGGCCAGGTACTTCTGCCGGTGGAAACGTTTCTCGAGTTCGACTATCTGTAAGCGCGAGAACGATGTCCGAGGCTTTTTCCGTTTCGGCGGCGTTCGGTTTTGATACGGGTGTCCGATGCGTCTCGTTACTGAAAAAAAAATACAAATGGGATCTTCTTAATTTCAACAACAGGATTACATGTAATCTCAACTTGGACTAGGTTCCCCTGAAAAGACTGTTAGTGGCTGCCGGTTGGTAGCTTTTCGAATCGACTGGTCAGCAACAGTGACCAATCTCATCGTCATCCAGAGAAACTCAGGCCATTGACGGCCCCACCGCTCCCTACAGTGACAGTGACAAATGTGAGTGATGAAGCATTGCATAGACCCTGATGTTCAGATGTCACTTCATGGACACAGTCTTGAATAAGTCATTTACCCCTATCCAAGAAGTTCCCAAAAATAATTTCTAGTCAGTGGTAGTTCTACATGCGAGAGGATATCTTTTGCCTCCATGGCATCAAAATACATGCAGAGTATCAGTTTCCGATCTAAATGGTGAATCAATTACATAGATGAGTCAAATTTAGTTAAGTGGTATATACTTATAAAGAGTAGGTGGAAATTGTATGCACTTGAACATGTGTTAATGAAGTCATTTAAACTGGAAAGGCAATGTCAAATCTATCAGATTATTGGTAATGATTTGAGGGTCTATTCCGGGCTAAATTTACCAGGATGGAAATATACTTGTACGTACACAAATGTATGAAATTACGATGTATACAAGAGATATTCGGGTGAAATATTGGCAAGTATTTTGCAAACCTCAACGCCAGTGTTGCGAGAGAAAATTACACTTAATTAAAGAGTGTTGTCGCATTCAGAGGAAATCTATTAAAACTCCCGCCGACTGTGGCGTCAGGGCACTAATCAAGTAGTTACTTGGTATGATTTAATTAGCCCCCGGATCATATTTCACGTTAAGTATAGCCAACTTAACGAGGCCTCCCAGCCGGTAATCAGTGATACCAAAAATGGCCATAGTAATTTGTTGATGTGATAACTATAATATAAGTTTTGAGGGTGGTGTTGGAATGGACAGCAACCTATGATTTTCTCCTGTTACAAACCACTCCATTCATTGTTCTCTTCCTGCTTACGCTTGCTAAATATATACGGAATTTCCCGGTGAGAATTTCAAGAAAACACAACCAGTATACCAATACCATCGCCGTATATTACCACTTTGTAACAAAGCACACCTACAACCCTTTTATTTAGATGCATGATGTAATATTTGGATATTTGGTTCATATGACCAATTGTCAGTCGCGCATAATACCAGCAACTCCAACCTGTTGTCGGTTTCATTGCACAATGCCAAACACAACTCCACAAAAAGGGTTTAAATCAAACAAAAAGCTTTGCTGTCGACCGATAATGCTTTTGTTACTTCTCGCCGCACCACTTCCGAACAAAGCATTTTCGTTCTGCATACTGGCCGGCGGTGAGGAATGGTCAGTTGGCCCTGTGGGCCGTGCTTGGGTCGGAGTTCACCCGAAGTATCGCTGAAGTTGGACTTTCTCTATGCTTGAAGCATTGAGAAAATCAGACTTTAATAATGAAAGTCTGGCTGTAGTCCGACCCTGTAACGGCCCTGAGAGTTGGAAAGAAGCACTTGTTCAACAACCAGGGTACACAACGAGTGGTGTTAGCACAGCCAGAGTGTGGATTCCTTTTTCGTCGCCTCACCAAGATATCCACTCTGTCTCTCTCTCTCTTCCAGTCCTTCTTTTCACCAACGCTTGATATTGCCTTTTTCCAGGCGTCATTTTCAGCACCATTAGGTAAATTACGATTGTTATTTGGGAGTAGTTAAGTTTGATTGGTATTTGACTCTAGTGTTAATTGATTTGGCCCATCATTATAAATTGAAATATGATCCGTCAAATTAAACGAGTTGTTGGGAACGGAAGCGAGGATGCCAGCCAGTTGTATTGCGACATGATGATGATGCAAGTTGTATTTTTGAAGATAACAGTTAATAAATTCGGATTCTTGTAAACTTCAAGATTGTGAACGCCTTCTGTCTCTTTCTTTTACATGTAACTGCGTCGTAAACCGGCAACATTTTTTCAACATTCAGGGTAACAACACCTTGTTATCTCTATACATGTCCATGTAGTGTGTACAGAGGAACATCTNCTTATGGTTGTCATGGGACATTCCTTACTTTTTACAGGACAATGATGTCATTTCTAAGTGTTGTTGATGAGATTTTGTGAACCTGAATGGTTGTGGGTGGGTGCCTACGCATGAGAGCGATATCACCTGCAAAGTATGTTCATGATATAAATCCAGTCCTGATTGAACAGCAAAATGTATGTAAAAAAGATTTTTTAAAACATATTTTTGCCAAATATACATTGTATCTTAAACTCTATACATCTGAAAGTTCTGCTTTTTCATTTCCACTGCTGAAAATTTTTGCGTCCTTCTTCAAAGGTACCCAAGAAGCAGTTTTAATATTTAACTGCCGTGAACACAAATATAGACATTTTAAAAAATCATGAACATAGACAACACACTCAATCCAGTTGGTGAGAAACGCAAGTGTCGAGGCATTTTCAGATCATATCAGACACGTCAGAGATACTGAATTAATTTTGTTTAATGCATAAGAGTGCAAGAGCCAAGTGGGACTTTCTTTTGGCATAAATGCAACAAAAACTCAGTTGGTATGTTTCTGAGACGTTAAAGAACGAGACAAACGACCTCTTTGGTTGTGTTTTCGATGCAGGAGTCTGGATGATGGGTTTTTAGTCGGCAGTTATCAAAGGTGCAACATCCCTGACGGTAACGAGCTGACGAGAGCAACTCGAGACTAATAACTTTGATACTGTAGATAGCATGAACACGAAACTTATCTAGTCCTGATCTGCTGTTTAGATAAGTTGAAAAGGCAGGTACAAGTATTACCAGGCACTTAAAGCTATTGCCAATAAATGTAAAACCTAAAGGAGCAATTGAGAGTCACCTATAGGAACCCCGGGCGGAAAAGGTCAATGTAGGGCCTACACAACTCGTCGTGGGGAATTGAGCTGATATCCTGTAAATCGTTGTCAATATGATATAGACGACCATTTTTTTTCAGTTTTGTAAACATATACCTTTGTGTTGTATGTAAAAATTAATAAGGGAAAAATACTTAAACAGAATCAGAACTGTAAGTGCTATATGCAGAGTCAGATTTGCTTTTTGCTACTTTCCACTCTAAAGAAATATTTCAATTTTTTTTTAACTTCACTGACTTTAACCAGAATTTGTAGAATTATTTCAACATAAGAAGTCACAAGTTACATACGGTACTATAGAATGTAATTTCTGGTAACATACTATAATATAATCTGAAATACATCATCAGCATCCCTTTTAATCTACAACCCAGTGGATCCATAGGTCCTCTTTTTGGACCTTTAAATGTATGTCCTAATGAACTATAACGCAATTCGTTACCAGGCCCGCTGCAACTGAAACGTTTCCTTCGACAGAAGTCAATAACTACATGTACGGTCAATAAATCACTGACTTTTGGAGCCACGTCGATAATAAAGCGCTTCCGATGCAGAAACAGAAAGATTTCGAGAAGTTAAGAGGGTAGTATACACATTCGTTATTAGTACATTATCATTTTAGCGATAGGGTGTTCCCAAACATTTAAGATGGGCAATGAATCGGCAATAGACCTCCTTGGGTGGATGAGGGTTATAAAGATGCAGATGGTAGTTACATTTACTTTGTGTTCTGCTTAACGATGATGCCACCAAAGTGGCGGCAGAGTTTGTGCAACGCCTAGTGGACATTATATTGCATCTACGTAAATCTGCCTAGAGGACCAACGGAGGATGGGGAATACATGTAGCTAACAGACATGAAAGATCTTAAAGTCCTAGCAAAGAATGCCCTTACACCCACCTTCTTGTGAGTAGAAATTCATCAATAAACCAAAATAAAACAAATGTCTTCAGTACTTCAACATGTCAATCGAGTATTAATCGTTCGCCATTTGGCCGCCATATGTGTCCATAAATTCCTTGGCATGCATCAAATGACATTTTGATTTAATCAAAGATATTAGGCATAAATTGGCATTATTGAGTCGAGCTGCTGTTAAATGATGTCATATGTGGGCTCCTGATGGCTCCAAGCTGGAGAGAACAGGAAGTTATGAAGACGATATAGGTATCAACACATCTTTGCATTCAAACTGGTAGATTCCACAAGGCATCGGAGAACGAAAATTTTACATAAATTTGACTATCTTTTGGATATTCCTGGCCAATTTCTTGAATAATCAGTAAAACTTTCGTTTCATTGATGCCGATTTGTTAGGCTCTTGCTTGAAATGCACACTTATGTGATGTTGTACAGGAGCTGTTGTATAATTTGTTACACATGGTTACTTCCTTGCTTACGACTTGACAGCATTGAAGAATGGATAGCAAGACTAGAGCATGATTCATGAAATTTTAGGATTTTACATTAAAATGGGGGTATGCCATATTTTTATTTTTTTTTTGAGAAAAGACAAAACAAATAATAGACAATAAAATAGAAGTCGCTCTTTCTTCATCTTATTATCAGGTAATACGTATTGTCTCCGTCACGGCTGTCTCATACGTGAAATAGATGTCTCTGCTTAATGCCATATGCAACTCAATTCATGATCATGTCCTCCCAAAAAGGTGACATGTGAACCGATCTGGTTGTGTCCATTTAAAAAGCAATTAAATGAAAGTCTTCAGAAAATGGATTTTTGCAAAAAAAAGAAGCTGGCATAACTAAATTCCCATTGCAAACACAACAATGGAATTAGAAATCATGTTATCAAATGGCAGATGGTTGGACATGTTAAAAAAACTACAGGACATCTTTACCTGTGCGAGAAACGTGAGCAGGAATTGGATTTTCTGCTTATGTTTCAAAGTCATTGAAAGAATTTAAGTTCGAGTTTGCAAATGAAAATTGTTTGCCAGTTGTCCAACAAGTTATGATTAATTACTACATTGTATGTATCTACGTGGATCACTTTAATTGACGATACTCCCCAATGAAACTTATTTTTTGCCAAGGCAATTTCAATATCACTACATACATGTAGGCAATACATGTACCAGAAATATTCTAATGTATTTTTGATAATTAGTAGTATACGTTCGTAATTTGTGCAAATACCACAAATAAACTACGTCACAAGATACAGAAAAGCACAAAATTGACACACAAAATGATAATAAGCAAGAAGTCAATCTCCAGAATTCACGAATTTTCGACCCCAACCGGGGTCTTTTTCAAGTGGAACTTTACAATCTGAAACTCTAGAAAAGACTGAGAACTACGTCAGGTTCAAATAAATGTTTCCCTCTTCGAGTTTGATGTTTCATTTTCTATCTTCTAATGATGCAATAAGTATGCAATGCACATTGCACATTTCTGAAAATTTGGGTGTACCGTTGTCTTTACATATCTAAGTCATCTAAAAATCTTACCTGTGAGCCTATCTCTTCTTGCTTCCATCCACGGGAACATTAACGCATGTCCGTAAGGCACTGACATTGTCCCTAAGGGCGATGGTCTATGCGCCGGAACCCTCAACACACCGTTCATAGTCAAACTATAAGGGAGTGAATTCAAAGACAAGGGAGGGAATTTACTGGAGACGACGGATGCTAAACTTGGAGACACGGACGGTGAGGACCCGGTTGTACAGTCTACGTAACAAATGTTTTGGCTCCCTATCGTTTGGTTGGAGGTATTTCTCGGGCCAACAGAGTCTGACAATATTGCACTGATTCCGAATGAGAGTTTATCCTTTTTTTCAAAGGGTTCGCCCTTTGATTCTTGCCCTCCAGGAGATTGAGGGCTCGAAGACCGACTCCGCTCCCCCTGCCTGCTATCGTAGCGGCTCTGCTCCATTTCACCGGCTGCTTCCACTTTCAGTTCTCGGTCTCCTCTTTCAGATGTTCCAAAGTCGTGACTCCGGTAAAGTTCACAAAATTATCCCAAGTTTTATCACAATCTTTGTCAGTGTTTCCTACTCCATGTGGTTTCCAGTCCATATGGATGACATCTAATAACGTGGTATTTCACTCACGAATGAAAAACAAAAGTAGATTGCTTCGTCGTCTGCTACTGTTATTATCCCGCAACATGGCTCCTGATTGGTCAGTGTCTGACTCGAGGCTGATGACTTGTGCCCGGCCCAACAAGAAGACACCTCCTTGATTTACTTATTCGCAACAACAACTGATGGATGAACGAGTTATTTATCACGAAATCCTAAAGGGATGATTTTATATGCAATTATGAGAAGCTATTCCATATCTTATGGACTTTTATGCGAAACGCCTGCGGTTGTCTGACAGGTGAACGGGCGATTCTATAATGAGAACTCGGCAACCGGACCGCCGTCGCCCCGAGCGAGAGAGAAATGGCTTGCCGTTTGATATTTTTGAATCAAACCTGCAATTACAATGATTACACCACTGTGACTCAAAGAAAAATTTCTCTTCAATAAATTACAATGTCATTTTGCTGTCAATGAATGCTTTGATTGCGGTTTGCGAGGGGGTCCAGGGATGCTTTTGCTCAAAGCTCTCGCCAGTGAAATCAATAAAAAAGTGACACTAAGAGGGAAAAGTAATTCATCTCATGAATGTGAAAGAAAAACCCGACAACAATAAGCGTCTGTTTAAAACAAGAAGTGAAATTAAACACAGCAATTCACTTTAACGTCATTTTTCTGAGATTTGGTCGACTACTCAATGGACTCGGATTCATGCGGGTGCACATCATGGGCGTTCCTAATTTGTTATCAGTTAGAGGTTGCAGACGATCAACGGTTTTGTCTAAGTTACGGCCAGATGAAATCCGCGGGGCAAATGTCCCGAAAAGATGAAAATAAACTGAAAATCTATGAAAAGTAACTTACATCGAACGAATACCAACGTGTGATCCAACTTACTGACCCAAGACGATTACAAGTCAGCGATGTCTAGATATCCAGTCATTATTATAAATGATGTGTTTAGGTTTTGTTACCGATTTAAAATTTTATGTTTAACCCACATTGCACGCTCTGGTTGTTCTGATGAACGGAGGCGACAACGATGAACACAAGTGATTAATTTACAACGTGTCATCTTTGACAAGTTATGCTTTATAAGGTTATAAATATGCGCTCTTTAACTCGGTGAACGCCTGTAGAAAATGTCATAGAGGGATGAAAAAATATCATAAAGGGTAAAGTCTGGGATGTCTGGTGCGTATAGGGCGTCTATTTTGATGATACGTTTGCCGTATTGTTGTCGGTTTAAACATGCAGTGTTATAAATGTCCGAATTTATCATTGGACAAAACACCCTGTCAGATGAAGTCCCACTAAATCAATCAAGTGTCTCGGTTTTTATGGCCAATCACTCGGCCGAAATCAAAAAAAGATTACCCCTGACATGCTATAACGCGGTTATTTATCAAGGATTTGGACCAAAACACCCAGAAAATAAAATTGATGTTTTTAGCTACTTAAACAAATGCTGACGCTTGGTTACCACGCCACCAGTTTATCTTAACTATTTACTTGTAATGCTTAATGATCAGTATTATTAATGTTTGCACACATTTATTTTAAATTCACAAAAGATTATTCTTGCAGAAAATGACTTTAAAATCTAAATTGTTGGAAAATGTTTTGACACCTAATTCATCTTAAGGCGATGAATAATTCTCAACAGAATGGGACCTGCTTGGTTTTGGAAGTTTCAAGGTTTCGGGAGGATATATCTCTTTTCATATTCAAATTAGAGTTCCAAACCAGACCTAAACTTTCTGAAACTTGAAGAGAATATTAAAGAGAACCTATGCTTCACCGAATTCACTATTCCAGATGAAGTGACGCCGTATCAGCAAAATGAAAATCAAACGAATTATTAAAACCGCCTGGCCTTCTTCCATCTGGTATCGTCCAAAGTAACCCTTACTCTAACAGGGTTAAAGGGTTTAAACCCTGATATATTCCATGAGGTGATATTTCGCAGTAATTATGTGGCAATGAAGTCAAAATTCGCCATCATTTGTCATATTTGCGGATCGCGCCATCCGTCGAGAAAAGCTGTCAAAATGGCAATAGTCATTACGAAGCCCACGGTACATTCTCATAACGCAGTCACGTCACGCGAGATTTTGGCAGCGCCATCAAAACACTGCCGCAATTATCATAAAGCATATCATAGAATAGCAAACAATAAGAATAGATCATCATTAGAGACTCTCACTTTGCCTTTCTCGGTCTCTTTTGGACCAATTAAGGCCACGCCAAATTTTAGTTTCGATGCGTTTCACCGGTGGCAGTCAACTCAGAAAGTTCATTCGTGTTCCCCTTCGCGATTTGTCGGCCCACACGTGGCTTGGCCAACCGAGTGGAACCTTTCAGCATAGCAATCAGTGGCCAAGCCCGAGAACATCGAATGCCATTAGCCTAACGAAATACCCGGATGTGTCCATCCTGGTACTTGCCATCAGGGGATTTCCAGGTGGTCATGACGGATACATGGATTACATCGCAAAACATGGCACTCCACTGGACCCAATCACTCTTGAACAGTTGAATAGATAGGTACAAAACTTGATAGAGGCCTACATCAGGAAAGGTAATTTCAGTGTTGCTTTTGCCATTTAGCGTGAATGACATCATTTTCAACGATGGTATTGCCTCGTCTGTAAATAGCAGCCAATTAAAAGGCAGAACTGAAATACCGGTATGCTATACCGATCCTCATAAACCCACCTAGCGGAGGATCGTGGTACCAATCTAAGTGATCGGTAATGATTCTCTGACGTCACTCTGAACACGGAGCAGATGATAAATAGAATCAACGTACTGTCCATTTGCTTGTGTTTTTGTGCAAATGCATCGAAAGATGCATGACCATTGGAAGTTCAACTGAGTATCTTTTAAAAAATTCGATTCGTTTGGCCTGGTACGACTATATAACGCCATTACTTGAAGGAGATCTACTTAGAGAGGTTAACTATAAATATATTAATGGCGATAGGCGCTATGCTGATTTCTGAATATGAATAATTTATTTTGTTATATTAAGTCTAACATGGGCCATTTATTGTAAATATGATGGAAGTTATCGTCCCGGAGACATTATGTGGAAAGTTTATTGTGAAAAATGAGTTATGCAAAAAATGGCCACGTCCGAGATGATGTTCGCATGATACTCCTGGAGTAATTATCTATTGTTTTGAGGTATTAAGGGTCGCATTATCACGGAGGCAATCAATATTTCATCCATTTTTTCCTCAAAAGTGCCTCATTGGACTCCCTGAATCCAATCCTAAACCCATTTTTGGTATAGAGCTGAACCGCAAATTGTCCCCTCCAGTACTGAACTGCGACCAATGATATCTCTGCATATCCGCGAAAGTGAGTTTGACTTTGGTTATCAGTTTTACCGACCTAATCATTGTTTTCAACAACATCTGCCTCATCAATAAACGATGCTGCCAAAAAAATTCCTTGGTCATTTGAATGGTTTTTAACAGTATTGCTGCCAAGTGTAACAAAGAAGTGATGTTGCCATTTGAAGGCGTCAACCCACGGTTTAATTCTACAGTTTATTAAGTTACTCATTTGACTTGATGAGTATGAGTATGGTAAGTATTAAATTTCGACTTTTTCCGACATCAACCATCCATTCAATGTTTCGGCGCGTGTCGGACAGTGTATCGTTTCCAGCAGATGGGGCCTCCCCGAAAGGTCCTGGTCCAGATGGCTCTCATAGATAAACTGGGTCAGTTCATTTGGTTCAATGCGAGAAAGTCACGATTCCGACGTCGATCTGGCTGGTAATTAGCAATGTTGAGATCACGAGCGATTAAAGACCCCGGTTATTATAACCCAATGAGGTTTGGAAACAAAATGTAGCCTAATTATCAAGAAATAGCCAAAGTGACTGTGGCTCTTTTCATGAGTTTGGGGCTTACGCTGAGTCTACATTAATTCGTTCCGAAAACTGGCACGTTTCTCACAGACAGCCCAACGGCAAATACTTAAAGGAGCACGGTATTGGATCTCAAATGCGTTATTTGACTGCCGACGTAGAGGGAGCCACCTAGCGGCAGTAAGACAAACTACAAAAATGCATTACAAAATGTACGCAGTAAATCGGGTCATTCGCCGACACGTAGTTAGATCCGCGGGTTGGAGAGTGGCGCGGTGGCGCCGGCTGTCGAAAAAAAGTGGCAGTACCGTGCTCCTTTAATAATTATACTTTTGAGATATGAACTTGCTGTCGCTTTGAATTTGAAAAGTGACTGGCTGCCCATGATGGCACCGTATGGAAAACGCAGGCGGCGTTTTTCAAGCGCTTGACTTCTGTATGTCCGTAATATGAATCGGTATGACCATGAGGGGGCGCTGTTCAGGAATACAACGCTCGTTTTGCTCGACCGTCGCCCAAAACAAACTGACCTTGTTGCTACTGTACGTTTTTTGCACCCAGTGGTATCAAGTTAACTTAATCACACTCACCGGAAGTGTACGACGTCCGGGATATGTCGTACACTTCCGGTCAGATTTCAACCAGTCAACAAACTAAGCAGCCTCGTTCCCAGTCATCGCGCACATGCGAATCTCACAGGGTGGGATTCTCGTCTGCTACCATAGCTGAGAGAGCCTATCCAAATATCGCGAGATCTCGCAGCGAGGCGACGGAAGTGATGAGAATGGCCAAAAAGCAGAGTGGACACGAGACCGGTCAATATGTTCCATCCCAGGTCAGGTCCCTCATCACTAATTCTTGGATAATTAGCCTCGGGCTGCCTAGGTCAATAAACTGGCTATTATTTACTTCTTTCCCACCGCGATATCATTCTCCCAGTCTCACCACGCACCATGGCTGACAAATTCTAACTCCCCTTTTACTCATTAACGCCATGCTGTTCACAATCAGCTCCAAAACGCTCCGTAATTAGATAATTTATGGCATCACAATCGCTTCGTGAAGCGAATGATTAGCCTCCAAACCCATAAAATCAAGAAATATCACGTGAACACGATATGGTTATAAAACAGATACTAATAATTTCTTGCGCTTCCCCTTTAATGAGATGACAACGCTCATCTTCAGCCATAATCGCCGGCCATTTTGGTTATGATAGCGAAATACGCGAGAAGATTAAGGGAATCACGCTATCTGACACTTCGGCCATTTGTCTTCATTCAGGTGCTGTGAATCGTCATCGGATTTTCGCCGGCTATTTAAATCTAACCGCTCGTATGGGGCGTTTACTGCAATGAACTTGATTGTTCAGCGTTCACTGCACGCGAACCTC